>CAUYPK010000436.1:0-10045 GCA_963574355.1 Loris lydekkerianus | reverse complement strand
AAAAAAAAAAAAAAAAGAACTGAAAGTTCAACTCCACTTGTTCTCACTCATAGGTGGTAGCTTTCAAAAGTTGATCTCATAGAATTAAGAAGTAGACCAGATGATACATGAGGCTGGAAAAGGTAGAGGGAAAGGGAAGGCAGAGAATTGTGAAAGGATGCAAAATTACCGCAATGTAGGAGGAACATGTTCCAGTATTGTTTTTGTTTGTTTTTTTGTTTGTTTTTATTAAATTATAGCTGTGTACATTAATGTGGTCATGGGGCACCATGCACTAGTTTCATAGACTGTTTGACACATTTTCATCACACTGGTTAGCATAGCCTTCCTGGCATTTTCTTAGTTATTGTGCTAAGACATTTACATTCTGTACTACTGTAGGATGACTATAGTTAACAATAATATGTTCTAAATAGCCAGAAGAAGAATATTGAATGTTCTCAACACAAAGAGATAACAAATGTTTAAGATGATGGATATGCTAATTACCTCGATCTGATCAATATACATTATATGTATCAAAACATCACTGTGTATACCATAAATATGTACAATTATTATATGTCAATTTTTAAAAAGCAAAGTAAAAAATGGTTTCCAAAGTTTTATTTATTAGATACATAATTTTAACAAACTGAATGTAAATAATAGTACAAGTGGTTATAAATCTTTCACTCAATGCATGAAGAAACTTGTAGATTTTTTTGAATCAATTAACATAAATATGGCATTGCAAAAACACCATCAGAATTAGCATGTCAAAGAGTTTTATACTAAAGGAAATATTCTCCACCATGACAATTGAGACATGTTTCATTCTACATATTTTACAGATTAATTCTTTCTCACAGAATAACATGCATTTGTTAGAATTCTAGTACCTTACCCTGTAGATTAAGAAGGGAAGAAATCGAAATATTGAATTTTTACAACTATTGATATAAATTAACTTGGTTTTTCAGTGTTTAAAATATGTGTATAAAATGTATATGTCTTTATTTTGTCCACGAAGATGAGCATCTTCTTAAGACAACAATGTATTTGTAACATGTACCACTTGAAGGATAATGATGATAGCAATGATAAGAAAGATACAGTTGAGCTATATTGATGGGCATGCATTTGCATTATGTTTGAATCTGGGGCCTGTTAGTGCACTTGATCCAGAAAGGTCTTGTGCAAAAGTGTAAAGTAAAAGCAGCTAATGCAGCTCATGGGGTGATAGAAGCAATATTTCTAAGCTACCTTAGTTAATAAGCATATTTTAACTATATTAACATGAAAATATGAATATTGATTATCCAGTCACATGTCTTATCAGAGAGAGCTTTGTGACAAAATTAACAGCCTAAGTGCAATAAGAAAGAATATACAGGCTCGGTGCCTGTGGCTCAAGCGGCTAAGGCACCAGCCACATACACCTGAGCTGGCAGGTTCAAATTCAGCCCGGGCCCGCCAAACAATAATGATGGCTGGAACCAAAAAAATAGCCGGGCATTGTGGCAGGTGCCGTAGTCCCAGCTACTTGGGAGGCTGAGGCAGGAGAATCACTTGAGCCCAGGAGTTGGAGGTTACTGTGAGCTGTGATGCCACGGGCACTCTACCCAGGGTGACAGCTTGAGGCTCTGTCTCAAAAAAAAGAAAGAAGGAAGGAAGGAAGGAAGGAAGGAAGGAAGGAAGGAAGGAAGGAAGGAAGGAAGGAAGGAAGGAAGGAAGGAAAGAAAAAGAGAAAGAAAGAAAGAAAGAAAGAAAGAAAGAAAGAAAGAAAGAAAGAAAGAAAGAAAGAAAGCAAGCAAGCAAGCAAGCTCGCTCTTATCATTAATACATTTTACATTTCAGGAAGTCTAAAAATTGAGTATGAAAGTTTCCCCTACCTTGCCCCAAAAGACACCAACCAAGAGCTATCTGTTCAAAAAGAGACGGGCATCTTCTAAATTTTTACATTTATAAAAAGATTGTAACTTTTTTTATTCCTCTGAGAGAATACCAACTTCAGCAAAGATCTCACACATCAAGTTGTTATGCCGGGCTTTTCTCATATGCAAACAGGAGGGGCTTCAGAAAGTTCATGGAAAATACACATTACAAAGACTAGGCACAAGTTTCAAAATTTCCTGCACAAACAAATTCACACTACCTTTTAATAACATGTCTGAGCAATTTGAGTCACAAAGAAAGATGAGACATCAATTTAAAAAGAACTCTTATCAGAGTGCCATAAATTTGGCTGTAATTGGACAAACATCATTTTATGGTGAGCCTTGGCTAGAAGATAGTAAAATCATTTATTCTCTATGAAAAGTTTATGGGGACAATGCCCCAAAGATATTAGTAGTTTACAAATGGATAACTTGTCTTAAGAGGGGACAAGAAAATGTTAAAGATGCAGCCCACAGCTGCAGGCCATCTACCTCAATTTTCAAGGAAAAAAACTTGTATTGTCTGTGCCCTAATTGAAAAGGATTGATGTGTAACAGCATAAAAAATAGACAACATCATAGACATCTAAACTGGTTCAGTTTACGCAATACTAACTAAAGAATTAAAGTTAAGGGTATGGTGGCTTATGCCTGTAGCTACTTGGGAGGCTGAGGCAAGGCTGGAGGATTGCTTGAATCCAGGAGTTCAAGGCTGCAGTGACCTGTTATGACTGTGCCACTGCACTCCATTCTGGGTGACAGAGTGAGATTCTGTTTCTATAAAAAAAAAAAAAAAAAAATTCTACAAAAATAAAATTCTAAATCACAGTACAGTCCATCAAAAATAAAATGGAGCAACCTTTCTATTATGGCATGTTGCATTCACATCAGCAGTACATAGGAGTAGAGCTTTCAACGAAAATTTTAAACAAGTAGAATCAAAATTTGGAAACACACCTGTGAAAAAATTGTAACAGGAAATGAAATATGGGCTTATGAGTATGATCTTGAAGACAAAGCATAATCAATGGCTACTGATAGGTGGAAGTGGTCTGTCCAGAGCAAAGGGCGTGGCAAGAGTTTTTTTTGGATGTTCAAGGCGTTTTCCTTGTTGACTGTTTCTGCACAGGTGAAGAATAATAACATTATTATTATTAGAATGTTTTGAGAAAATTAGCCAAAGCTTTAGCAGAAAAATGCCTGGGAAATCCTCATAGGAGAGTCCTTCTCTATCACACCAATGCTACTGATTGTTCTTTTCATGAAACAAGGGCAATTTTGCAAGAGTTTTATTAGGAAATAATGAGGTTTCCACTTTTCAGTCCTGATGTGTCATTTTATGATTTTTTTGTGTTTCCTAATCTTAAAAACTCTTTAAAGAATACCCATTTTTCTTCAGTTAATAATATTAAAAAACACTACATCAACATGTTTAAATCCCCAGGACTATCGGTTCTTCAGAGATTGACTAAATGGCTGGTATCATTGCTTACAAAAGCGTCTTGAACTCAGTCGAGGTTATGTTGAGAAATAATGTTTATATGTTTCCTTTTTTATGTTTTAATTTCAATTTTCCATGAACTTTTTGACGTCTTCTGGTAGCTATCAATGTTTATGGCTTCCAAAATGAGTGACCCTTTGAGACAGAGGCATCCTAGTACACTTAAATCCAGAAAAGCCTCGTATAAGACTATGAAGTAGAAGAAGCTCTCTCATCTTCTCCCTTACAAAATCTTCTCTCTGGAAATTACTGATACTCAACACATTTCCTACTGGAAAGATGGGCTATATTTATTACTACTACCTTTCACACACACAATTCCAGTTTTTGAAATTTGTTTGTCTAGATGTCTGGTACAAGACTAATAAGACCATATTTACTAAACATTGAATAATAGTATAGTATATTGCCTGAGCTCAGGAGTTCAAGACCAGCCTGAGTCAGAGTGAGACCCCGTCTCTAAAAATAGCTGGGCATTATGGTGGGCACTATAGTCCCAGCTACTCGGGAGCCTGAAACAGAAGAATCATTTGAGCCCAAGAGTTTGAGGTTGCTGTAAGCTCAAATGCCATTGAGCATTTGATGGTGATGACACCATGGCACCCTACCAAAAAAAAAAAAAAAAAAGAATAAAAAACCAGGAAAACAAATTTACTCTCCCAAATGGATTTATGCGTTATTTTAAAAAATAAGACATGCAGACATGCATTATCTTACTTTTCTAAAACAAACTGTATAGCTGTACATAAGATAATAATATAATCATAATATTTACTGAATGATAAGCAATAACCTGATTTAATCCTGTCCCAAATCCTATGAGACATGCATTCTTATTATCACCTTCATTTAGCAAATGGGCAAATGAAGTATAGAGAGCTCAAATAATTTGGGAAAGGTTCATCAGGGCACTCATGTGACCAAATCTGCCTTTTTAAAGATCACTAAGAAGACAGCAGAACGAAGGATTGGAAAAGAGCAGGAAACCATCTGAGAATTACCATCATAATGTAAGCCTTTTATTAGTATTCAGAGTCAAAGATGTATTTTTCTAAATTTCTAGCCAGGATATGGTAAAAAAGTGATTGATATATTTTTTAGTTAAGCATTCTCAAGCACGCTTGAATTTTAATCTATGTCTGCCATGTTTGTTATCTACAAAAAACAAAGATAATGGTAAAAAATGGCATTCCACTAGCAGCTCAATTCCTCACTTGAAACCACAAATGTCACCAAAAAAGAAAAACAATACAATAGATCAGAGCTACAAAAACATTGCAAAACTACAGAATTAAAATAATTTGAACTGGTTCTAAAAACAAATTATTTGAACTTGATTGATTGTTCTGAGATTACAGAGAACTTCCAAAGGTTTAGGTATAATAATATTTAGTGAAAAAATGAGAGCAATGATGTTTTATTGATTATACCCAACACAGGACCATTACTAAATGCCAAGTTCCTTGCAGGCAAGGTGTTTTAAAATTCAGAAATATTAACACTAATTTCATCCTTGGTAATTGTAACTGCCATTCATTTAATGAGTCCCTACCACAGACTTGGTGTTTCATGTACATTATCTTACTTAAACCATACACTTATACTAACTTTACTAAGAAGATATTATTATTCTCAATATAGAGGTAAGAAAATTGAAACTTAAGTAATTTGTTCAAGATCACATAATAAATGATAGACCAGGGATTTAGAAACAAATTAAATGTTACCTAGAAGAAGCTCATTCCTTGGCTATTAAGCTAATACATACAATCTCTCCTTTAGATTGGTAGACAATCAATGTTTAATAAGTATTTTCCTTTAAAATACATAAAATAGCAATACACGTGAACAAGATGTCTAGGCCCTAGAGGACTTGCTTTGATAGTTGAGAATATCCATATTTCCATTTCTTCCCCTCAACTATCTCAACTATCAAATAATATCCAAGTCTCACTCTGTCACCCTGGGTAGGGTGTCGTGGCATCATCACCATCAAATGCTCAATGGCATTTGAGCTTACAGCAACCTCAATAATATATAATTAACAAAATAATATCCTATGCATAAAAAGATGATTACAAATTTTAAAAATCCAATCTAGAGGGACAGAAAAAAAAAAGTGCAGCATACAATTTTCAGGCTAAAGTTTGAAAGAAAAATGAAATGAGAGCACACAAATCCAAAAAAAAAAAAAAAAAAAAACAAAGACAAGCAAGAATAACTAAGAAGAAGCAGACTTATATGTGATGGGGACAATGACATTGCATCAGCAAATGCCTCAGGTGCTCTGCAAAGTTAGAAGGACTGTCCCTTATTTTACCCTTACTAATTATTCCCACGACTTCTGAATTTATGTGTTAATCAGCAACTTCTGAATTTATGTGTTATTAAAAAGTTCTGTGCCTATGTTGCATAACATAATGGCCATGCTTGGTCGATAGTGAGTGGCTTTGCAATGAAGCGTGCTCGTGAGGACAGGCACGTTCCTTCCCCTGTGTCAGTCTATGGAAGGAAACCAAAAGGATTATTGCAAAGGCCTTGGACAGATAAGCCTAATTCTACAAACATATGTATTAACATTTTATCAGGGGCAAGATCCTGGGCTAGTTCTAACTCGTTTTTACTAGTTTGTATCTTCATGGGCTATCCATTTTGCAGCCAGCAGTCAATTTTGTCTGAATTGACTTTTTATTTAATACATATATTATGAATGTAAGAATGGTTGTTTTCTAACTCCATAGTTTCCTCTATATTTATTTACTGGCATCTATTGTAAGGAGCTGTTTTTCCTTTTTATCTATCAGCCTGTCATTATCTATCTATTGATCTATATAGATCATCAGTATACAGTCATGGAGTCATATTTAACTCAATGGGTTATCTACTGTGTATTTATTTTTATGTTTATATTGTGACAAATGTAGCCGGGGGCTTATTAGCAGAGGCTCCTAGGTCCCTGTTGCCATATCTCTGAGCACCTCCTCATTTTCCAAGGAACTCTGAGTCTTTTTGGTGTGGAAAGGTAGTTAGAAATAAAGATTTAGCTCCTTGCTCATGAGTTTTATTGTTTTGTGTTAGCAAGGAAAGCTAGAATACACACACACACAATTTCTACTGAGATTTCTCATTCTAATCCAAAGTTCTCAGGATTCTTCCTTTACTCTCTGTATTCCATTTGTATCACTTTTCTACAGTGAGAAACCTGGTTCCTGACATCACTATGTTTCCTTAGTAGTTTAGTCCTACCATACACAAAAATGTTTCAAAGTTGCTATACCTCCACTAAAAAAAAAAAAAGAGTTCAATAATTGATTCAATTTTTAATTTTCTTTAGATTAAGGATAATATAGTGAAACTACTGTTCACAAAAGTTACTCAGATAAATCAGATTTTGTTTGTTTATTTGTTTAATCCTCCTGTAGGTTCATTAACCAACTTTTGAAATCTAGATAATTCCTATATTTTTTCAGTTTAAATGTCACTTCCTACAGCTGCCTTGCCAAACTCTCCAGGTTAGGTTAATTCCATCTATTGGATGGTCTCAAAGCATGCTTTGCTTCCCCCGTACAGAACTTTTCCTTTTTAATCTTTACTGTAGCTTGCTGTCTTCCCAGTCTGCTGGTTGTAGAAGGACAGAGGTCAGTGTCTGTCCTCTCACTTCTTGTTGCCCTTCTCACTACATGTAGACATTCAACAAAAATTTAATGACCAAATGAATTGTATTGAGTTGTTATTACAGAAAAGAAAGTAAAAAGAAGTAACTGAAGGTTCATTGTTACCTTCCTTCCTGTTCTGTTTCACACTTTTCTTTTCCTCTTCCGTTGGCAAAAGCTACTGTTTTAAGTTTGTTTGACAAACATATGTTAAGAAAAATTAATTGAGCACCTACTGCATATTTCCTGGGCACCAAAATATAGTGATCATTCAGTACTAAGATTTAGTTCAAAAATGTCTTGCCTAATGACAAAAAAAAAACAAAACAAAACTTTTTGAGGTTGATCAAGATCCCAGAAAGATTTGCTAGGATATGTTTCTACATTTGTTTGCCCCATAAGGTAGATGCCATTGCTTTCCTAATGATCAGTACATTTCCATGTTCATTTTAAAGATCTTCCAACCAAGTTTTCTTTCTCTTCAGTAGTTAAATACACAAATAAAACTTCTCACATATGGGACCTCTGAATTAGGTCAAATGCAAAAATCCATTACTGACAGGATTGTGGTGTAAATAAATGTAAATAATTTTGAAGGAAAGTCTAGGGTTTCATAACATTTAATTTGGACCCTCCAAATGCAAACCATTGTTTATGTGTTAGAAAACAAAAAAGAAGAAAGTAAACAGTTTGGACAATGGTGAGAACCTCTTCACAAGGAATTTGAATTAAGAAGGAAAGAAATTAATACGAAGTGAGGTCTGTCACATGCTTTTCCTTTCTCTGCTGCTGCAAGATTCTAGACAACTACACTTTCTTTCTTCGTACCCTTACTCAGATTGTTGCTTGTTTCCATTGAATTATCTAGGTGCAGTTGATAAATTTTCTTTATTTCCCTTTAAGTCCTGGAGAATAATAAAGAATGCAAAAGGACACACTGTTGTATCTTGGGTGAGCATGTGTGGGCCTTAAACCCAGAAATGCCCCCCTCTGCATATCAGCTGCACCCACAAAGGCCCCCCTCTGCATCTCGGCTGCACCCACAAAGGCCCTCCTCTGCATCTCAGCTGCAGCATCAGGAATGGCTCACGTAAAGCTAATGTTGTTAAATCTTGTTTTCTTCATCCTTAAAATAATAATCCATTTTCAGTGTATTTTTTGAGGGTTTAAAATTGCACACATAGCCAGACAGTTGTGGCAGACACCTGTAATCTCAGCTACTTGGGAGACTGAGGCAAGAGAATTGTGTAAGCCTAAGAGTTTGACCCCACAGCACTCTACCAAGGGTGACACAGTTAGACTCTGTCTCAAAATAAAAAATAAAATAAAATAGTACACAGTGCTGTCCCTCACTCTGTACTTTACGCATAGCAACCTACGTGATATAGGTTCTTTATCTCTTCCCTAGGTACAGATAATGACTGAATGTTACTAAGTGTTCTCCATTCTGCAAGGTAGAATATAAATTAATGGTTGGATCTGGTCCCTGTTATATTGTATTAAGGCATGGCTGGGGCAGATTAAGAAGGGATGAACCAAGAATTACTCTGAACAGTGAGGTGGGAAGAAAGCCAGCCGCCACAGCTGAACAAACAGCAGAACATGATGTCACAATTTTGGCAGAGTCCTCTGGAGGACGCAATGTGGGTTACACATGGGATGTATAGTAGTTTTTCAGTTTAATTAAGTCCCATTTGTTTATTTTTGTTGTTGTAATTGCCATGGAAGTCTTCTTCATAAAATCTTTCCCTAGGCCAATATCTTCAAGTGTTTTCCTCACACTTTCTTCGAGGATTTTTATTGTTTCATGTCTTGGATTCTTTCCCCCAATGTATGTTTTTGTTTGGTTTATCAAAAATCAGCTGGCTGTAAGATGTTTGCTTCATCTCAAGGTTTTCTATTCAGTTCCAAATGTCAATATCTCTAATTTTTGTGCCAACACCATGCTGTTTTGATCACTATGGCCTTGTAGTATAGCCAAAAGTCTGGTAGGGTGATACCGTTGACTTTGTTTTTATTACTAATAATTGTCTTGGGTATACAGATTTCTTCTGCTTCCATAACAAATGAAGAATTAGGCTTGGCACCTGTAGCTTAGTGAGTAGGGTGCCAGCCACATACACTAAGGCTGGCCTTGCCCAAGTCTGCTAAACAATAATGACAAATGAAAGCAAAAAATAGCCAGGCATTGTGGCAGGCACCTGTAGTCACAGCTACTTAGGAGGCTGAGGCAAGAGAATTGCTTAAGACCAAGAGTTTGAGGTTGCTGTGAGCTGTGATGCCATAGCACTCTACCGAGGGTGACTCTGTCTCAAAAACAAACAAACAAAAAAAATGAAGAATTATTTTTTCCAAATCTTGAAAGTATGATGATAGCATTTTAATGGGGATTGCACTGAATCTGCAGATTGCTTTGGGTAGTATAGACATTTTGAAAATGTTAATTCTTCCCAGGCATGAGCATGGTATATTCTTCCATTTGTTAATATATTCTGCTATTTCTTTCCTTAGTACTTTGTAATTTTCTTTGTAGCAGTTGTTCACCTCTTTAGTTGGGTATATTCCTAGTTATTTCATTTTTGAGGGGATACTATGAAGGGGATTGTATCCTTAATTAGCTTCTCATCTTGACTTTTATTGGCATATACAAAGGCTACTGACTTGTGGACATTGATTGTATATCCTGAGACATTGCTGTACTTTTTTTTTTTTTTTTAATTAATTATTATTTTTTTTTTAGCAGGAACTCAACTTTATTGCGTCAAGCAGCCACTTACATAGAGCGTGGGGAAGGGACAGGGAAAGAAGGCGGGGGATGAGATGCGTGACAAGGTTGGGCCAATGGCATGGTACCACGTTGGCTGTATCTAGGTAGAGGCAGTTTCAGGCCGGGCCTTGCTGAGTCATTGCTACGCGGAAGTAGCTCGATGGATCTACTTCTAGTCAGGCTCCGGAAGTTGCACTAGGCCTCA
>CAUYPK010000434.1:0-18883 GCA_963574355.1 Loris lydekkerianus | reverse complement strand
ACTTGTGGTGCATCTTACAATGGTATATGTGAAACGTAGTAAATGTAGAATGTAAATGTCTCAACACAGTAACTGTGAAATTGCCAGGAAGGCTATGTTAACCAGTGTGATATAAACGTGTCAACCAGTCTGTGAAACTAGTGTATGATGCCCCATGATCATACCAATGTACATAGCTATGATTTAATAAAATAAATAAATAAATAAATAAATAAATAAATAAATAAATAAAATAACTACAACAACAATGACAACTGCAAAAACAACAACAAAAAATAAAATAAAATAAAATAAAATAAAATTACCTGTATCTAGTGAAAAATAAATAAATAAATAAATAAAAATATTTGAAGAAAGAGCAGGGAAAAGTCTTGAAGGAATCGGCCTGGGTGAACATTTTATGAGGAGGACTCCCCAGGCAATTGAAGCAGTAACAAAAATACACTACTGGGACCTGATCAAACTAAAAAGCTTCTGCACAGCCAAGAACATAGTGAGTAAAGCAAGCAGACAGCCCTCAGAATGGGAGAAAATATGTGCAGGTTATACCTCCAATAAAGGTCTAATAACCAGAATCCACAGAGAACTCAAATTTATTAGCAAGAAAAGAACACGTGACCCCATTTCAGGGTGGGCATGGGACTTAAAGAGTAATTTCTCTAAAGAAGACACGCAAAATCTACAAACACATGAAAAAAAGCTCATCATCCTTAATCATCAGAGAAATGCAAATCAGAACTACTTTGAGATATCACCTAACCCCAGTAAGAGTAGCCCACATAACAAAATGTTAAAACCAGAAATGTTAGCGTGGATGTGGAGGAAAGGGCACACTTCTACACTGCTGGTGGGAATGCCCACTAATACGTCCCTTCTGGAAAGATATTTGGAGAATACTTAGAGATCTAAAAATAGACCTGCCATTCGATCCTATAATTTCTTTACTAGGTTTATACCCAGAAGACCAAAAGTCACAATATAACAAAGACATCTGTACCAGAATGTTTATTGCAGCCCAATTCAATTGCTAAGTCATGGAAGAAACCCAAGTGCCCATTGACCCACGAGTGGACTAGCAAACAGTGGTACATGTATACCATGGAATACTATGCAGCTTTAAAGAAAGATGGAGACTTCACCTCTTTCATGTTTACATGGATGGAGCTTGAACATATTCTTCTTAGCAAAGTATCTCAGAAATGGAAGAAAAAGTATCCAATGTTCTCAGCCCTACTATGAAGCTAAATTATAGCTTTCATATTAAGGCTATAACCTACCTATATCACAAGACTATGGGGAATGGGTCAAGGAAGGGGAAGGGAGGGGGAAGGCTTTGGTGGAGGGAGGGTAATGGGTGGGGCCACATCTATGGTGCATCTTAGAATGGGTACAGGCGATTGCACTTATGTACACAGCTATGATTAACAATAAAAAAAAATTTAAAAAATAAGGTAAGAGATTTTTGATTAGAAGAAAAAGTAAGGGAAGAGACTTATCTCACTTTTAGAAATGAATTCCTGAAGATTCATGTTGGATTTGACTCTGTAAAGTGAATCCTGTTGTTTTTTGGGTATATAAATACACTTAAGATGATTTATAGCTAACGTTCATGCTTTAGATTTCCTGGTCACAGCCTCTCTCTGGGGGTGAATGCTACTTAAACACAAGACTTAAGTACAATAGAGGTAACATCCAAAAAACGTTCTGTGTTTGCTCATTTTGTATGGTTATATATCAAATTTTCTGAAGTTCAGTTTACCTAGGATGAAAAATTGCTTTAAGAGTTCCTATTTTCATTCAACAAATGTTATTGGTAAGCTATCACACAACAATATAGAACCATGTTCTGGGAAAACAGGAAGCCTCCCCTGAATTTGGTCTTAAAGATTGAGAATTCTTTTTGATGTGTGTAACTCTCTCATATTTTAGTACTGTCTAGGGAGGTAAAAAAATTCATCTCCTTTAGTGGCAGTATTAAAAAAAAAAAAAAAAAAAAAAAAAAAAAAAGGCATGTACGAATGCTTCTGAGTGAAGAAAAACATCCAGAGCTTAGAAGAAAAGCACAGGATAGATGCTTTTACTGCACTCACGGGAAGTGTCCAACTCTCTAAGATGAAAGAATTAGAGCAATGTCTCCTGGGGAATGGTTTCTGTCCAAGGATTTAAAGTCCACTAGTGTCACTCACCAGAAAGTAAAAACACTTAATAACTTGGATCAAAGTATTTCTGCACTCAATGGTTCAAATTTGTATTGAATTATTGTTTTTATTATGTCATAAACACATTGATCATGTACACATTAATGCCTTTATGGGGTACAATGTGCTGATTTGATATACAGTTAGGAATGCTTACATCAAACTAGTTAATATAGCCTTCACCTCATTTACATAATTATTGTGTTAAGACATTTATCCTCTATACTTAATAGATTTGACATGTACCCTTCCTACATGAACCATAGGAATGGTCCCACCATTTACCCTCCCTCCATCAAATCTCCCACCTCCAATCCCTCTCCTCTTCCCTCCATCATCTTGGGTTATAGTTGTAGTTTATCTTTCTTGTGAAAGTGTGAGTGATTATAAATTGGTTTCATAATAGCACTGAGTACATTGGATACTTTTTCTTTTATTCTTGAGATACTTTACTAAGGAGAATATGTTCCAGCTCCATCCATGTAAACATAAAAGAGGAAAAGTCTCCCTCTTTTTCAAGGCTGCATAATATTCCATGGTGTATATATACCACAATTTATTAATCCATTCATGGGTCGATGGGCACTTGGGCTTCTAGCTCACATAACAAAATCCCAAACCTACAGATGTTGGAGTGGATGTGGAGAAAAGGGAACACTTCTGTACTGCTAGTGGGAATGTAAACTAATACGTTCCTTTTGAAAAGTAGTTTGGAGAACACTCAGGGATCTAAAAATAGACCTGCCATTTGACCCTGCAATTCATCTACTCGGTGTATATCCAAAAGACCAAAAATCACTTTCCAACAAAGATATTTGTACCAGATTGTTCATTGCAGCTCAGTTCATAATTGCCAAGTCAGGGAAGAAGCCCATGGCTCAAATTTGGAGTGAAGAGACTACAATTGCCCCTGGAATATGTTGTTGACATAGATGAGTTAGTTTCCTTTTCTTAGTATTGGAAATACACAAAGAGCCACTTTCTGATCTATGAGCCTCATTAGTGCCAGGCTATCTTTCTGTATCTTTTTCTTCATAATAAATTGCTCAAGAATCATGTTTTCGCTTTAGAATATATTCAAACAATTACTCATGATATGCAGCCAAGTTTCTATCTGGGCAGTATCTTTTTACATGTAGGGGAAATAATATGTTAAATTAATAAAATTAAATGGTTGATGATTCAAATTTACTTCACATTAACTTTTATTTTTAGTGCCTGTACCTCTTGTATTCAATAAAGTTATAAGAACCTAACTCTCTACAATGATGACAAATGGAAGGCAAAATGAGAAGTAAGCTATTTAATGGAAGAAAATAACGTTTCTTTATTTTCTTTGGTTAAAACTACTACTTATGGTATTTAAGAGTAGAAATTGCCCAGGTTTAACTCTTCCTTCCTATGCATTTTCATTTACCTAAGCTATCTGAGCACCAGTGTCCTTGTCTGTAAATTAGGGATAATAGTACCTGCCTCCGAAGTCTGCTGTCAGGATTAGATGGTTTAAGTTTTACGGGACACTGCATTAGTCTGCTTGGGTTGCCATAACAAAATTCCACAGACTGGGTAGCTTCAACGACAGAAAATTATTTTTCTCAAAGTTCTAGAGGCCTAGTATCTGATGAAGCCTTTCTTCCTGGCTCGTAGACAGCTGCCTTCTCTCTGGGATCACATGTTTTCCCTTTGTGCATACAGGCAGGCAGACCTCCGATGTCTCTTTGTCTTTGTCACCAGTCCCTTGGATTACAGTGCCACCCTTATGACCTCATTTAATCTTAATTACTTCCTTAAAGGCTCTATTTCCAAATATAGTCACATTGGGGATTAAGGCTTCAACACGTGAATTTTAGGGGAGCATGTTCCAACCCATAATAAACCTTTATCACAGGGTCTGGCACATTTATCAGGAGCTTACTTCAATTGCCACTGTTATTTTTACAATAAGAGTTATTAAACTCAAGACAAGTTAGAAAGATTGCTTTATTGTGAAGGCAAAAAACAAAGTGTCTATAAAATCTTTTTCAAAACACCTTACCACTTCCCCATCTTACTTCTCACCACCTGCTCAAAGAGATTGTTTTCCTTGGGCTGAAACTTAGTATCTGTGGAATGGAGTCCCTACTGACACATACAGCCCCCTTACTGAGTTTGGTCATGAGTTATGGTCCCCAGTAGGCTCAGCCCTTTGGTCCTGCAGCCTGTCATCCTCACCTCAGTTAATTACATGCCTAAGCATTTGCATTGCCACCTACTGTAAAACCAACACAGCTGTTCTGCTCCATAAAGTGGGGTCCAGTCTGCACACAGGAGCCATTACATTATTTCTCTGTGCTTTAATGAACAAGCTTTGAAAGCCGTACACTTTCCAAGATGAACCTCCACAATGTCCACTGTGACTCTTCTCTTGGCACAGGGAGAAAAGCCATTGCTATAGAAAATTGTGACCATTTGGTGGAACCTTTGTATGTAGGCCTCCAAATGTAATTTTCTTTATCCTAATCTCAGGGAGAAGAGCTGTTAAGTAGAAGTTGTTCTGTTATTCTTTGATGTTGCAAAAAAAAAAGAAAAATTTCTACCTGTTCCAAAGAGCTAACTGGAAATGCAAATATTATATAAAACTCTGTATCACATATGCTAACTTGCTTCTCAAAAATAAAAGTTTGCTGAAAACTTGGGTCTTGGGTGGACTTGTTTTCAGATAAGGGCATGAAGTCAGAGACCCTTGAGACTAATTCTAGATACCGATTGGTTTACCTGGCACCAGATGGGTAAACCTAGGATATAAAGGCAGCCCAAGGGATGAACATATAAATTAAACATACAAATTATTCTAATAAAAGAAATTAAAGTGACTTGACACCAAATGACCTTTTTACATAAATTGGGCAAATGTCTATAGGTACTTGAGCCATAGTAATCCAAATAATCACATGTGATTTGCTTCCTTCTGACATTAAAAATCAGAAAGTTTCTTTACACATTCTTTAAGAAAAGCCTCCCAGAGGCTCTATGTTAAGTGTGTCAAAGGGAATGGTGAGTCAATGTAGGTATAGCTTTATGAGAGCCCTTTGGTCCAAAGAGGGTACTGGAATCTTTCCAAAGTAAAATACCTTTCAGTAGGAGGGAGGGACATTTATTTCAGCTCGAGGTGAAAAAATCCACAATACTTATGGGTAATATGTCATCCCTATAAATCACACCCTCTCACAAAATTCTATTTTTCTTCATTTCAGATGTTCACACCCTAATCTGGGGTATCACCATCTTACTTTAGCCTCTGGATAAAAGTTCTGTCTTACTGGTATCCTCATTTAGACTCTTTTCTTCTAATCTAATCTTATTCTGTTAAGTAGTAAAATATATAATCTTATTTTCAATTGTGGTAAAATATACATAACAGAATTTATTATTTTAACCATTTTATGCATACCATTTAATGTCATTGAATATAATCACAATGCCACACATCATAACTACTCACTTCCAAAACTTCATCATTATCCCAAACAAACTCTATGTCCCCAGCTTCTATTTTTTTTGTAGTTTTTTTTTGGCCGGGGCTGGGTTTGAACCCGCCACCTCCAGCATATGGGGACGGTGCCTTACTCTTTTGAGCCACAGGTGCCACCCTTCCTATCTTCAATTTTTAACTCTATGAATTTTCCTCTTTTACTTACTCATATAAATGAAATCACATAGTATTTGTCCTTCTGTGTCTGGTTTATGTGACTTTGCATGATGTTTTCGAGATTCATTCATGTTGTAACATATATTAAAGTATTCTTCCTTTAGAAGGCTAAATAGTAGTCCACTGTATGTATAAATACAATATTTTGTTTATCTATTCATCTGTGGTGGACACTTGGGATATTTTCACTTTTTTTTTTTTCACTTAGTTATACTAAGCTTCTTTTTCTGTGCTTATTGACCATTTGTAAATCTGTGTGTGTGGTTTTTGCAGGGCTGGGTTTGAACCCGCCATCCCCGGCATATGGAGCCGGTGCCATACTCCTTTGAACCACAGTTGCCGCCTGGGTTATTTTCACTTTTTGGCTACTGTGAATAATGCTGCTATAAATATTCATGGGTACACCATGGAATATTATGCAACCTTAAAGAAAGATTGAGACTTTACCTCTTTCATGTTTATATGGATGGAGCTGGAACTGGTGGGACCACACCTACAGTGCATCTTATAAGGGTACATGTGAAACTTACTAAATGTAGAATACAAATGTTTTAACAATAAAAAAAATACCTTTGGAAGAAGAAAGGCTTTAGACTGACTGCCTCTTCACAATATTCTAGGTGACTTGGCTGATTGAAGATTATGAGCTGCTAATTTTGAAGGATATGTGAGAATACTTTGCAAACTGAAAGCCGAAAGTGAGAAATGTGAAGGTTGGAGTGATCTGTAACTGTTCTACAAAATAGCATTGTATTATCAAAATACTTGAAGTTCAAATCTGTTCTAAGGTCTCCATTTTTGTTTAACCTAAAATAAATTTCTTTAGTACTTAAAAAATATATATTCTTGGGCAATAATCTTTAGAGTTCCTGCTTTCTATTTCTTTGATGTCTACCTAGAAGTTAAGTTGTGGGATCATATGGCAATTTTATGTTTAACTTTTTGAGGAATTACCATACTATTCTCTATAGCTTCTATATCATTTTACATTCTCACCAGCAATACATAGGAATTCCAATTTTTTCACTTCCTCACAAACAATTTTTATTTTGGGGATTTTGTTGATGCTTAGTTTTGTTTTATGGCAGCTCATCCTAATGAGTATGACATGGTGTCTCACTGTAGTTTTGATTTACGTTTCCCTGTTGAGCAGTTATACTGAGCTTCTTTTTCTGTGCTTATTGACCATTTGTAAATCTTCTTTGGAGAAATCTTTATTCAAGTCTTTTGCCCATTTTTAAATTGTGTTTGTTTGATTTTTGTTGTTGAGTTGTAGGAGTACATATATATGTACATATATATACTCCTATATGTACATATATACACACATATTTATATATATATGCTAAATATTAATCCTTTATCAGATAAATGATTTATGCCTATTTTATTCCATTTTGAAGTTGTCTTTCACTCTCTTGATAATGTCCCTAAGTTTTTTTTTTAGTTATGATGAAGTACAACTTATTTATTTTAATCCAGGTTGTGTTAACTTTTGTGTATGGTATAAGAGTCCAACATCATTCTTTTGCATGTGGATCTCCAATTTTTCCCAAATCATTTATTTAAAAGATGGTTCTTTTCACATTGAATGATTTTGACATATTTATCAAAAATCATTTGATCGACTATGCTAGGGTTATCCCTTATCCAAAATGCCTGGGAACAAAAGTGCTTCAGATTTTTTTGGATTTTGTAAAATTTGCATTATACTTGACAGTTGAGCAGACCTAATTCAAAATCCTTTGAGTATCAAGTCAGTGCTCAAAAATAGATTTTCAGATTGGGAATACTCAACCTGCATGTGTGTGTGTGTTTATCTGTGTGTGTCCATGCCTGTCCTTATGCTAATACCATACTCTTTGTGAGTCCTCCAGCTTTCCTCTTCCTCGGCATCATTTTGGCTATTCTGGATCCCTTGAAATTCCACATGATATTAAGATCACATTTTCTATTTTTGCAAAAAAATTGAGATTTTGATAGGGTTTGCACTGAATCTGTAGATTACTAGTAAGTCTCTCAATCCCTTAGCATAGGATGTTTTTCTATTTATTTACATCTTTTTAATTTCTTTCAATGTTTTGTAATCCAATCTAATCTTGACACAGCACCCAAAGGGAGCTTTTACAATTATCAATGAAATTATGTAATCTTTCTTCCTAAACATTTCAGGGGCTTCCCAATGACCTTGCAAATACAGCAATACCCACATGGTCTTTCACAACCCAAATGGTGCCTACTTGTTCAATGTTACCTCATGGGACAGCACTCCTCATTTTCTACTCTTTACCCACATTCTCAATGGTCAGTTTCTAGAACATGTCAAACAGTTCCCCATCTTCTGATCTTTTTATATGTCATTTTCTCTGCATGGAACACCCTCCTACCTGGTATTCTCTCTGTTTTCAGGTTTTGCCTAAATAATAGCCTCCTCAAAGACTCTATCCCTAATGATCCTTGGTAATTAAGTCTACCCTTTTTATTATGGCTTCCTTCCTATGTCCTTCCATGCTCTTAGCTTAATGAACGGTTGTTTATGGTTGTCCCACCTGATCTATAAGAAAAACATTCCAAAACCCCTATGAATGGATACTTGAAACCCAAACCCCATATACATTATCTCTTTTCCCCTATATACATATCTATGATAGTTTAATTTATAAATTAGGCACAATATTCTTATGCTTTGGGGCCATTATGAAGTTAAATAAGGGTTAATTGGACACAGCACTATGATACCATGACAGTTAGTCTAGTAAACTAGATGGCTACTAAGGGACTAATGGATGGGCAGCACAGACAGTGTGTAGATACTGGCAGGATGGAGGGAGATGATGGTTTGAGATTCCGTCACACTACTCAAAATGGCATGCAAGTTAAAACTTAGAAATTATTCATTTCTGAAATTTTCCATATAATATTTTTGGACTGCAGTTGACTGCAGTTAACAGAAACTGCAGCAAGTGAAATTGAGGGTAAGGAAAGACTACGGTATTTGATCGCTCTTGTCTCTGTTGTCTCCTGTGCCTGACACACTGCTAACCTGCACAAGTCCTATGGAGATGTTCTTTCCTCTGAGGACAGCTCACCTTCTCTTCACTGTGGCTTCTGCTACCACCCAAAGTGTGTCCAGAGTGCTTGCCTCGAATCCCAGAATAAGAAGATGAACTTCAGAAAGAAAAAACATAGAAAAGACAGCTCTACAGATGTGCTCAGAGCTCAGCAGAAGGTTCACCCTGTCCTGGAGAATTTTCCCGGGTTCTCATACTTCTCCATCCTCTCCTCATGTCATAGACAGGGTGGAGAGAACCTTCTACAGAATGTGCTTTCTTCATTGTGCACAATGGTAACCTCCAGGACTGACACTAGACAATCCACCTGGGCAAGGTCACTTAAGAAAATGAGTTCACTCATGGAAAAATTTGGAGACCAGCTGTTCCTACTCTGATGTTTTCCAGAAATTGGACATCAAAAGCCAATCCAGTCCCTTCATAGCACCAGAGCCTCCCCTAGACATTCCTAAGAGAAAAGACCACAGAGACTATCCTGCTGCAGATAGAATGATCTACACAGTTTTGAGTTCCCTGAAGGGAGCTCTGCTTCTTAGCCTGATGACTCCCATGGATCGTTCCTTTGGTTTAGTTCTGGTCCTGGGAAGTTCTTATATTTGCCTATTAGCTCTGCAGGACATTTTCAGGATTTTGAGATTTTTAGTTGTCTGCATTGAATAATATTCAGGAACACATATATTTTTGCTTCTAAAACATCAAATATCCACATGTACATGAGTATAATATTTCACGTAAATGCAGAACATAGCACAATAGTGCAACTATAGGTAACAGTTATCTGTTGTATATTTCAAAATGGGTGGAGGAGCAAATTTGGAATGTTTCCAACTTGGAGATGATAGATGTTTGGGGTGGTGGATTGCCCGATTGCCCTGATTAGATTAGCACGCGCTAGGTTCTTATATGAATACATCACACATGTTCCATAAATATGCACAAATATTATATATCCATGAAACAAAAATTGAAAAATTCAAGAATAAAAAATTCCAGTTTTCTTCATTTAGAACACCACTGGATGTAGGGAAAGACACAAATGAATAGTGTTTCTAGGACTAAACAGAGGATCAAAATAATTTCAAATCACCAGAGAAAGGTTTTGAAAATTTAAAGGTTTTAGACTTGAAAAAATATCACTAACTTCATGAAAGCAGAAATCCTACAGGTAATATTTTCTAAGTGTTATAAAATGACAACTTCCTCAGTGCCATGAAATGACAGCTAAAGTGTAACCAATATGTAATATCTAACCACACTTAAATTATCATTTAAGACAGCCTGTCTCTTACTTACTTCTATTCTCTCTCATCACCCATTGCTTAGAAACTCTTTTTTTCTTTTTTTGAGACAGAGTCTCACTCTGTGCGCTGGATAGAGTGTTGAGGCATCCTAACTCACAGCAACCACAAACTCCTAGGCCCAAGCAATCCTCCTGTCTCAGTCTCCCAAGTAGCTAAGACTACAAGCAATTGCCACAGAGCCCTTCTAGTTTTTTGAAGGTCAGTAAAGGGATCACATAGTTCTACTGAACACAGTTTGACCCTGAGAGGCTGGCTCTGGCTCTGTGCAGAAAGAATGTCTACTATTTTTCAAAGAGCAACATGAGGATATAATAACTTTTATATTACTTGTTTTCTTCCTAATGTAAGCTTCATTCTCACTGGGTCTTCTTCAAACTCTCCTCCTGTCTGGAAACCTGGTAGCAGACATAATGGAATAGCTATCCCTGCCACCTGTGTCTGAGCACAGTAGCTATTGAGAAGAAATACCCCTAACTTCACTGAGCTTTGATGTCCTTAACACTCCAAATTCCAGATCTCGTAAAGTGCTAATGACAAGCCTACTGAAGAGAAATCTGGGACAGTTCGAACCTGACCCTAATCTGTTCCCCAGTTCCTACCCTTCCATCTCTTCAGTACTTTTGGGTATTTGCTAGTTGTCTTTGATTTTTACTATTTAACTTTAGTGCATGTGTTAGTTTGCTTATATGTATCCTAATTAAAAGTAACTAGAATTTAAAAAAAAATTATCATTTAATAGCACTTAAAAATTTATATGTAACATCATTTGCAGAATACAAATACATATGGTAACATCGTTTGCAGAATAGACATTTTTTTAATGCTGGAAAGTATGTTTATGTTTTAGCAAATTTCTTGAATGCTAATTCTTCACTTTAATGAATGATACATGAATATAGCCAGAATTATTATTTTTTTTGTATATTCAGATAGCACTGATAGAATTAATTAAGTGAATTTGAATTCTTGGTTTCTGTTGCCAATCTTCCTCCTCAGTAATTTTCTGACTTTGTAAAAGTAATCTCAGTTTGGATTTTCTACTGAGTCCAGTAATTTAAAATGATCCTAAAAGAAATTTGCATGTGGTTTGATATTACTTATTGGTTACACTTTAAATTGTCATTACATAGCACTTAGAAAATAAGAAAGATAAAAATAGAAATACCAGTAGGATTTCTGCTTTCATGAAGTTAGGAATATTTTATCAAATCTAAAACCTTAGAACTTTCAATACTTTTCTCTGGTATTTGGAAATTATTTTCATCCTCTGTTTGGTGCTCAAAAATGCTATTCTTTTGTCTACTGGTTTAACTAGTCAAACTTCCATATAAACTTATTTCATGATAAAACAAAAAGTCTTATTAAGAACATCATCTTGGAAAGACATACAGAGAATCCCCAAAGAGCTAAAAGGAGACCTTCCATTTGATCCTACAATCCCATTTCTTCTGGTATCCACCCAGAAGAAAAAAATCATTTGCCATAAGGACATTTGACCTAGAATGTTTATTAAAACTTAGTTCACAAAATCAACTCAACTGTCCAACAATTTGTGAATGGATTAATAAACTATAGTATATGTATATCATGGAATACTATTCAACCACTAAAAAAGATGGATACTTTACATAATTTTTATTAACTTGGATGGAGCTGAAGAACATTCTCCTTAGTAAAGTATCACAAGAATGAAAAAGCAAGTATCCAATGTACTCAATACTCATATGAAACCAGTAGGTGAACAACTACATGACAACAAGGGAGAAAAACACAATTCAATTCAAGTGGAGGTGCAAGGGGAGGAGAGAGGGAGATTAGTAAGCTCTCACCTAACAGCACAATCTGAGGGTCTGTGGCACCCCTCCTGGATGAAGGGCTCAGCTGCAACTTGGACTCCACATAACAAATGCAAACAATGTAACTCTATCATTTGTACTCCCATGTTAATCTGAAATTAGAAAAAAAAATAATAATAATAATGTCAGCAAGGAACAGGAATATCCCACAGTGGATGACTGACAGGTCTCCACATACCAAACTCACTTGAATCACATCCAGTTCTGGCCAACAAAATCAATGATTTAGAGCTGTGGTCCCTAACCCCTGGGTCACAGATTAGTAATGGTCTGCGGCCTGTTAGGAACCAGGCTCCACATCAGGAGGTGAGAGGCAGGTGAGTGAGCAAAGTTTTATCTGTATTTACAGCTGCTCGCCATCACTCGCATCACCACCTGAGCTCTGCCTCCTGGGAGAGCCACAGCAGCATGAGAGTCTCACAGGAGCAGAGGAACCCTCCTGTAAACTGCCCATGCAAGGGGTCTAGGTCGCATGGGCCCTATGAGAACCTAATGTCAAATGTTCTTAACTGGAGCTGAGGTGCCAATGCCAGTGCTGGGGAGTGCAGGCAAACAGATCAGCAGCAGCAGAGAGGTCTGACCTCACAGAGACCATACTAAATCAATTACTCGCAGACTCATATCAAAACCACCATGACCACCCTGTCTGTGGCAAAATTGTCTTCCACAAAACTGGTCCCTGGTGCTGAAAAGGTTGGGGACCACTGATTTAGAGAGAAGACCTTTCCAGAAGAAGGAACATTTTAAACTACACACCATGACGGGTTAATCCTAGCACTCTAGGAGGCTGAGGGACAAGGATGGCTTGAGCTCAGGAGTTTGAGACCAGTATGAGCAAGATGAAGACCCCATCTTTACTAAAAATAGAAAAATAAGCTGGGTGTTGCATTGTGGCAGACACCTGTAGTCCCAGAGACTTGGGAGGCTGATGCAGGAGAATCACTTGAGCCCAGGAGTTTGAGGTTGCTGTGAGATGGCTAAAACTCTGTCTCAGAAAATAAAATATGAAATACAATTTTAAAAATAAAATAAAACAATAATAATAAAAGAAAATAAGATATAAGGTAAAATAAGTATAAAAGTATGTTGCACATCAAGTGATCCTCTTTTTTCAGCATCCTGAGTTTTAGGATTATAGGTGCCCACCACAACACCAAGCTAGTTTTTTCTATTTTTTTTTTAGTTTTTTCTATTTTTATTAGAGACAGGGTCTCGTTCTTGCTCAGGCTGATCTTGAACTCCTGAGCTCAGGCAATCCACTCGCCTCAGCCTTCCAGAGTGATAAGATTACAGGCGAGAACCACCACATCCAGCCTGCTCCATGTTGAAGCACTTGTACAGACAGAGGAAGAAGTGATCAATAGATCTTTCAGATGATTTTCTGGAAGGTAACAGATGCTGAAAAACACCAGGAAGCAGAACAGTCTGGTGGACACCAGCACGGATGGAAATCAGAGCTGGTTTTAAGCCTGGCTCTGTTACCTGTGAGGACTAGGTGACCTTCAATAAGTTGCTTAACCTCTCTGGCCCACACTTTTCCCATTTGTGAAGTCAGGCCAGCGAGACTACCTACTACATACATGCTGAGTAACAGTGTCACCTCTAGAAACAAACCATTTGTGTTCAGATGCTGCCTTTGTGCCTCTCAGTAGCTGCACTCTGCTGGGCCAATTGGACAAGTCTCTCCAAGCCTCGATATCCTCATTGGTAGAAGGTACACAATAATTACCGGTTGCCATGAGTATTAAAATGAGACACAAGCCCTCAAAGCATGGAACTCTGACCCTAGACATAAGAAAGGCCCAGAAAATGCCCCAATAGCTGTCAGTTTTATTTTCCAGGACATTCTACAAACTTAGAGATGTTTCTTGACACACTGATTGAAACCAGTTCTCACGTGTACCCAGCAAGGACTTTTTTATGATAAAGCTGAAGGGTAAAGTGAAATATTCTATATACTATAAGACTGCGGAGACTAAACCAGCCAGCGTCCCTCACCACAGAGCTGCTTAAGCAACTCCTCACACCTTTTGCTGTATAGAAAATGAGAGAAGAGCAAGTAAAGCTTGTCTATTTAGTGGGGAGTGAGAGATGAAGGTTGGAGAAGCAGCCTCCATCATTCACACACAGGATTTTGAAGTTAATTCTGAGAGTTTCCAGAGCTCAAAGGATCCTGGCTTTCAGATACTAGAGCTCTGTCTAACTCAGAAGGCCCAGGAGCCCAGACCAGCCCAACACCATCTCCTCCAGGAAGCCTTTGGGAGCACATGGCTGCCCCCCACAGGACAAGGATATTTATTTCTCAGCTGTTATAATGCTGGAATCTCTACCCTTTGGAGGGAAGTTCTTCCAGGTTAATCTTTCATTCTTCAAGAGGTCACCAGACTTGAAGCTTGTTGCCTATGCTGTCATAATCTGCTTCTTTACAACTGAGCAGGGCAACTTATTCTTTCGACACAAATTGGGTGCTTGGTGTGTGCAGCCACTTTGCTAGGGGCTGGGGATCGAACAGTAAATTAGACAGGTGTGACCTCTATAAAGTGAAGGTGCCTGCTAATCTGGGATTGTGGGCGTGGCATGAGATGCTGTGGAAACAGATAGAGGCCTGCACCATCTGGAGAGTTCAGAGAGGCTGCCCAGAGAAGTAACATCAGTGCAGACAGTGAAGGGAGGAAAGGGAGCTAATCAGCAAAGGAATGTAGAAGGTAGGGTGGAGGCGAGGCTGCTCATCCAGGAACAGGAAAGAGCGTGGTGAGAAGTCCTGAAAATCTCAGTGCAGTTAAACTTGAGAATATAAGGTGGGAAGTGGTACCCAAGGAGTCTGGCAGAGGACCTTGAAGGTTTAGAGAGTCTTGACTCTATCCTGTAGAAAGCAAGGAGGGCCAAGGGATCCTAAGTTCACACATTCCACCAACTCCATGTGCCAGCTATATTCTACAGTATTCCAAAAGTCACTCATAAAATCACCACACATCGGGAAAATGGTATATTATGGCTAAATGTACCTTTATTTATAAAATATTCATTATCGAATTTTACAAAATATTCTCTGTGTGTTGGCCCTGTCTTAGAATGAGTGCAATCTTGGCTCAGAACAGCCTCCTAGGATCCATTAGGTTATACAGAAGAGGTGTTGAGGGGGGAAGGACCGGGATAGGACCTTGGTCTCCATGAAAGCGGCACGGAGCTGGTGGAGAACAGTACCACAAGGGACACTCACAGGTGACTCTCAAGGCAGGGAACAATGAGGAAAACAGAAGCAAAAACTAAGTGTTTTGTTAAATAAATAATTGTTTTTAAAGGCCGCCTTGCACCAGGGCCTTTGCAGCCTAATTACAGCATATTTAAAGTTTTTCCAAAACACTCTTAAAAGATAATTAACCTAATTTGGCATGTTACAAAGTCATTTGAAATGTCCATTTGGTAAATGAAATAATATATTCAACAATGTGTTTGAGTGATAACTCAGTTTATCAGGGGCCAGAGGAACCCAGTCTGGACGCAAGGGCCTCTGCATGGCGCAGGGGCTGGTAACTATCTCTCCACCAGCCTTGCCACTTGTAATAAAAAGTTTGTTTACGATATGGTTTAGTTTTTAAAATAATACTAGCTTGTCTCTAGGACCCCCAATCTGATGATTTATATCTAACGTGATAAAGTTCAAAGGGGAGAGGACCCCATACTAACCATAACTGCCATTAAGATATAATTAAATGAATATTTAAGTCCCCCCCCCAAAAAAAAAGTCTATTTGGTCTTTTTGTTGCTATTTCAGATGTTTCAAAACTAATCCTATATTAAGAAACAAGCCATTAGGGGCCTTCTATTGCATACATTTTAATTACATGATTCCCTTAATTAATTTTGACAGAGGGTTTTTCACAACAAAGATCCCAAGCCAGTCTTGTTTTCTCCAGAAAAGCACTGGGCATGTAATTCTTATTTGCAAAGCCCTTTGCATCTTTAACTACTTTGATTATTAATAAGGACAAGCACATTCCTAGTTACATCATGAAGTCACACTCAATTTGTCCCAACTTGTATGAATGTGGCCCAAGATTACACCACTGTTCTTTAGCTTTACTTGTGATGTAATCTGGAGGCAAAAATGTAAGCCACCAACTGGATTAATGAGAAAAGTAATGTATTCTAAAGGAAGTAGTAAACCCAAGCCTAGGAAGAAACTCAGCCCTCAAACTCTGGAAGGAGCTCAGGAGTGGAGGCCGTTTTGTGTTCACAGCTATTCTCCCAATGCCCAGCACTGGGCTGGCCTGTCACGTGTCCCCAATATGTGTTTCTGTACCTACAGAGTGTTCTCAGTTTCCAGCCCCTCACCCAGGTAATGTTCTCCCAGTCCCCATCATTCAATTCCAAAAGGCAGGAAATCCTTATTCATTCCCTCACAATCACTCTAGCTAAACAAATAAACTCACTTGCTGTACAAAAGCATTTTCATCCTTATCCCAAATGCTTTGGACTTTTCCCATGGGGTCCAGTCGATTCCATTACCCTTTCCACTCACTCAGTCAGGTGTTTAGTGACCTGCCACTGTGACATAGCTGAGCAGTCTCCTCCCCTTCAAAAGCTGACAATTCTGATAGTCGTACTAAAGCTGGCCTGGTAGGGAGACTAGAAAAGCAATTCCTATTTCTAAGTATACCTTTTCATCCTTAGACCCTGAGCCATTCACAGTCTGAATTTCAAATATGCACCAAGGATCTCTTATTCTTTGCTCAGGTAGTGGTGATGCACCATGCGCTTTGCTGTTTGTTTATAAGCTTCACTCATAACTGCCTCCAGACACTCCTTTCCAACACTGGGCTCCAGTGTTTTCCAGGTACAGGAGTGGGACTGGCAAGGAGAGAGATTCTGCATGTCTAGCAAGCTCCCAGCTATCGCCAATGTGGCTGATTTGCAGCCCACGTTTGCAGTAGGGAGGGACTGGCCCACACTGCAGTAGAACTCAACTTTCTAGCTGTTTCACAGGTAAACACATCTTGTTTCTTTTCTTCCCCTTTGGGGTTCTTTAATTCTAATTGATAACTTTTATTTAGTATCACACTCTGATTGTGCTGGAGTTTCTCAGTACCCATACAAACAAATACCACAATCAAAATTAGTCCCAGATGGGAACTCAGCCATCAGAGTACACTCACTTCACTCTTTCTCCATTTGTTTTTCCATCACTAAAGACATAAAAATTAAAAAGAGAGAAAAAGAGAAACAATAAAGTACCTAATGGCCCATGTTCCCCTGTTTATCTGAAGGTGTTGATTACCTAAAGGTAATTTTGTCTTGTAAAGTAATTTATTTTAAATAAAAAAAAAAAAGGTCAGGCAGCTATTTCATTTATCACTATTACAAAGGAGTCTAACCCAGTGATGGAGAAAAGGAAAGAGAAATTAATTACAAGTCAGAAGCTGCAATAACACTCCTGGTAATTGTGACAAAAATTTTAAATTAACATTTCTGTCACTGAGAGAAGTTAGATTAATTTTACAATTGGAGATGCTATCACCAGAATATTGGGGGGATCAGAAGACACAGCAGTTTGCAGTTTGAGACATAGATCTGCTTCTTTAAGACTGAGAAAGTATCTGCAAGGCACCTTCACACTTTATTAACAGCTCAATCAGTGCCATGCTGGAAATAATTAGCCGAGGAGCCATGGAGTAAATAGATCTTGACTAGCATACTCTGTAAAAAGAAAGACATGGGATGAGCTTCTCCGTAGCAGACCTTGTTTTCTGTTTTGCAAAGTGTCCAGGGAAGACCCGCTCTTGCCTTTGCAATTTACCCTTTGGGAAATAAAACAACAGAGCAGGCAGCAGGCTTTTTCTTTTTTTTTTAAATTAATATTAAATCATATCTGTATACATTAATGCAATCATAGGGCACCATACACTGGTTTTATAAACAGTCTGATACATTTTCATCACACTGGTTAACATAGCCTTCCTGGTATTTTCTTAGTTATTGTATTAAGACAATTATATTCTACATTTACTAAGTTTCACATGTACCCTTGTAAGATGCACCGCAGGTGTAATACCACCAATCCCCCTCCCTCTGCCCATTCTCCCCCCTCCCTCCCTTCCCTGTCCCCTTTCCCCATATTCTTAGGTTATAACTGGGTTATAGCTTTCCTATGAAAACCATAAATTAGTTTCATAATAGGGCTGAGTACATTGGATACTTTTTCTTCCATTCTTGAGATACTTTACTAAGAAGAATATGTTCCTGCTCCATCCATGTAAACATGAAAGAGGTAAAGTCTCCAACAGGCTTTTCATTCCTATCTCTTCAAGGTTTATGCTGGGGAAGGATCGGGAAGCATTCAACACCCAAACAACAGAAATGAAGAGAAAGGAAAAAGTGTATTAAAAACATATTTAAAAGCAGCTGAAAATGTCCTCCTAATGATGAATTTATCAAGCATCTATGACATATACTGGCCTCTAATACAACATGGAACAATTAGTTTAGGTCTTATTATGTTCCAGGTGTATAAATTCGAAGGGCTTTATCTGTATTCATTCAGTCAGTCATCCTAATGCCCCTTTACCATAGGTTCTCTATTTACCGTATGTACTTGAGTACAAGCCGACCCGAGTATAAGCCGACCCCCTTAATTTTACCCTAAAAACTGGGAAAACTTAGTGACTTGAGTATAAGCTGAGGTGGAAAATGCAGCAGTCACTGGTAAATTTCAAAAATAAAAATATATACCCAAAACAATTACAATAATTGAGGAATCAGTAGGTTAAAT
>CAUYPK010000433.1:0-10153 GCA_963574355.1 Loris lydekkerianus | reverse complement strand
TAGAAGTCAAGTCCAGTAAGGGTTTTCTTTTTTCAATTGGTTGTTGAAAAGTTTCAAAAACCAGTTTTCAAGCTGTGGTCTTTTCAAACACATCTTCTGCACATAAGTCACACATTTCAATAAAGCATTTTCAAGACTGTTAAAAAAAAAAAAAGTGGTATGGAGGGGAATGGAATGCAATGGAGTAGGATAAATTAGAATTCGATGGAAAGGGGTGGGGTGGAATGAAATGGAACTGAATAGAGTGGAATTGGGTGGTATGGAGTGAAGTGGAATGGAGTGGAATTGAATAGAATGGAGAGGAATGGAATGGAGTGGAGGGGAGGATGAAGCAGAGTGGAATGGAATGGTGTGGAGTGGAGTGGAATGGTTGGATTTCAGTGGGATGGAATAATTTGGAGTAGAGTGGATTAGAATACAGTGAAGTGGAATGGAGTGGAGTAGAGCGGAGTTGAGGTGTAGTGAAATGGAGTGATATGGATTAGAACAGCAGTTCTCAACCTGTGGGTCACGACCTCTTTGTAACAATGAAAATACATCCTGCATATCAGATATTCACATTATGATTCATAACAGTAGCAAAATTACAGTTATGAAGTAGCAACGAAAATAATTTTATGGTTGGGGTCACCACAACATGAGGAACTGTATTAAAGGGTCGCAGCATTAGGATGCATTAGGAAGGTTGAGAACCACTGGATTAGAATAAAGTGGAATGGAATGAAATGGAGTGGAGTGCAGTGTTAGAATGGAATGGAGTGGTGTGCAAGGGAATGGAAACGAATAAAATAATATGAAATGGAGTGGAATCCAGTAAAGTGGAATAAAGTGCAGTGGAATGGAATGGAAAGCAATGGAGAAGAGTGGTGTGAGAAGGAATAAAGAGTGGAATGGAATTAAGTGGAATGGTCTTGAAGGCAATGGAAAGGAATTGAGTGGAGTGGAGTAGAATTGATTGGGGCAGAATGTATTAGAGTAAAGTGGTGTGGAGTGGAATGGAATGGGGTGGGGTCAGGTGAGGGGGAGTGAAATGAACTGCAGTGGTATAGAGGAATGAAGTGGAATAGAATGGGCTTGAGTAGAGTAGTGGAGTGAGTGAAAGAATAATATGGGATGGAGTGGACTGGATCCCTTGAGCTCAGGAGTTTGAGACTAGCTTGAGCAAGAATGAGACCCTCTCTCTACTAAAAATAGAAAAACTTGACCAGGTGTGGTATTGAGTACTCATAGTCCTAGCTACTTGGGGGGCTGGGGCAGGAGGATCACTTGAGCCCATTAAAGAGTTTGAGGTTGCTGTGAGCTAGACTGATGCCATAGCTCTGTAACCTGTGTAGCAGAGTGAGACACTGAAAAAAAAAGGGAGTGAAGTAGAGTGGAACAGGGTGGAATGGAATCCAATGGAGTGGGACAGAATGGAAGGAAATGGCGTGGAGTTGAACAGTCTGGAACAGTCTCAATTCCCCCTCCCTATTTCAATAGAGAGAAATGATATGGAGTGGAATGGATTGGAGTATAGTGTAATGGAATGAAATAAAGTGGAATAGAAAGGAGTGGAGTGCGATAGAAGGGAATTCAGTGAGATGGAAATGAATAGGGTGTTACAGAATGCAATTGAACAGAGTGAAGTATTATAAAATAGAAAGGAAAAAATAAAATAGTAGAATGAAATGGAGTGGATGGAATAGAGTTGAGTGAAGTAGATGAAATGGAGTATTATCCAATGAAATGGAATGGAGTGGAGTGGAGTTTACTTCAGTAGAATGGAGTGAAATGGGTTGGAATGGAAGAGAATGGAATGCAGTGCAATGTATGGAATAAAATGAAATTGGGTGGAATTTAGTGAAATGAAGCAGAATAAAATAGAATGGAATAGAGTGGATTTGAATGGAGTTTAGTGGTATGGAATGGAATAGAGTGGAGTGGAGTAGAATGGAGTGCAGTGAGATGAAAAGGAAGGGAATTTAGTATAATGCAGTGAAGTGAAATGGAATAGAGTGAAATAAAGAGTGGGATGGGATGAAAGGGAATGGAGTGTAGTACAATCAGACAGAATAAAAGAAAGTGGAGTGGAATCAAATGGAATGGAATAAAATGGAATGATATGGACTGGAGTGTCATGAAATGGAATGGTGTGGAGTGGAATGAATTGGAGTGCAGTGGAATGAAATGAAATGGAGTAAAGTAAAATGAATGGGAATGGGATGGAAATGAATGGAGTGTTACAAAATGCAATTGAATGGAATAGAGTGGAATGTAATAAAATAGTAGAATGAAATGGAGTGGATGGAATGGAGTTGAGTGAGGTGGATGGAATGAAATGGAATAGAACAGAAAGGAGTGAAATGATATAGAATGGATAGAAGTGGAATGGAGTTAAGGGGAGTGGAAGGCAAGGGAATGGAATAAAATGGAGTAGAGTGGAACTAAATAAAATGGAAGTGAATGGAGGGAAGGAGAAAGGAATGGAATAGACTAAAATGGGATGGAGTACAGTGAAATGGAATGGAATTGAGTTCAATGGAGTGGAATGGAATAAAGTGAAACAGAATTGAATGAAGTAGAATGGAATGGAATTTAGTGTAATAGAATGAAGTGGGGTAGAATGGAATGGAATGGAGGGGAGTGGAGTGTACTTGGATAGACTAAAAGGAAATGGAATGGAGTGTAGTGGAGTGGAGAGAAATGGGAATGTTATTAATTGAAGTGGAGTAGAATGGAATAAAATGAATGGAGTGAAATAGAATGAATGGGAGTGGAGTGAAACAGTATGGAAAGTAAGAGTGGAAAAGTGGAATGAAGGTGAATGGAATGCAATGGAGTAGGGTGGAATGAAGTGTAATGGCATGAAATGGACTGAAGCGGAATGGAAAGGAATAGGAAGGGAGTGGAATAAAATGGAATGGAGTTAATGGGATTGGAATTGATGGAATGGAATGAAATAGAGTTAAATGGAGTGGACTGAAATGGAGTGGAATAGACTGGAAAAGAATGGAATAAAGTGGAATGGACTGGAATGTAATAAAATGAGATGGAATATAATGTTTTGGATTGAATGTGGTGTGCTGTAGTAGAGTGGAATGGAATGAAATTGAGTGGAACAGAGAAGAATATAATGAAATGTAGTGGAATTGCAGTAGAGTGTAGTGGAATGGTATGTTGCTGAATGAAATAAACAGAGTGGAATGGAATAAAATGCAATGAAATGTAGTGAAATGGAATGGTATGGGGAATAGTGGAGTGGAATTCAGTGTACTAGAAAGGAATGGAATTCATGCAATGGAGTGAACTGAAGTGGAGTAGAACAGAGTGGAACAGAATGGGTTGTAATAGAGTGGAATGTAATAGAATAGAATGGGCTGGATTGGAATGGAATGGAATAGAGTGTAGTGTGGTGAGTGGAATGAAGTACAATTGAATAGAGTGAAGTGGAAAGAAGTGAAATAGAGAGGAATGCAGTGGGGTGGAAAGGAATGTAGTATAATAACGTGGAATGAAATGCCAAGGAATGGAATAAAGTAGACTAGAAAGGAATGGTAAAGAATGGAATGGAATTTAGTGGAATGGAGTGGAGTGGAATTCAGTGAAATGGAGTGGAATGGAATGGGGTAAAATAGAATGGAGTTGAGTCTAGTCTATTGGAGTGGAATGAAAAGGAATAGAGTGGAGCAGAATGGAATGGACTATGTTTACACACTTCAAAATACATACTGTATATACTCAAGTATAAGCTGAGTTTTTTCAGCACAAAATTTGTGCTGAGTTCGGGTTTTTCGGCACAAAAAACTCGGCTTATACTCGAGTATATGCGGTATATTGAGGGGCAGAGCAAGATGGCGGACCAGAAGAATCATTCAGCTGACCTCTCCTAGAACAACTGTAGGAAAAGAGAGAACCCAGCCATACCTGGTGTGGGGATCTTACCCAGAGTCATAGCTCAGGGAGCACAGAAAGGAGGTGGTGAACTGGATGCAACATATGATCTGGAACAGTGGAAATCTGATGAATTAGGCAAGTGATTACCACTGACTGTGATCAGCTGCCCCCGCTCCCCACAGAGGCCTGCAATGGGAGGAAGCCTTTCCTGAGTTTTCAGCTGTTGGGGGAAGCTATGCATTAAGTGTAAAGCTTGGAAGAGCAGGCAGACTCAAACAGTATACAACAAACAGATTTGAATGCTGGTTAAAGTGGACTTGCCATGGGTTTGGTGACTGGCAAGGCAGTCATACTGAGGTGTTGTAAACCAGGGGGTTGCCATTGTGGGAAGGTCATGAGAAGGTCATAGCAGGAACCTAAAGCATGGTTGTATTAATTACCCCTGCTGGGATCAAAACTCCACTCCTGGGACAGGCTGAGGGACTCCCACACCCCACAGGAATTGGAGTCAGGGGGCACTGTGAGACCTGCCCCTGAAGGATTCTTGTGAGCTTTAAGATCTCAACCAGGCATGGTCTGAATGCTGAAGAAACATCGGGCAATCACCGAAGGCAACTAAGTTTGGAATAAGGACCATAGAGGTTGCTGGCTGTGCTCTCAGTTTCTAAAAGAAGGCACAGTGCCACCTGGTATCCCAGCAACACGTTGCAATATACTGTCATCAAGAACAAAGACTTCTGTTTAAAAACAAAGGAGGCAGTGAAAAGGAAAAAGGAGGACAAGGAAGTGAACAAGAAGAACGAACACATGAGATCCACAAATGGATTAATTGTGGTATATGTACACCATGGAATATTATGCAGCCTTGAAGAAAGATGGAGACTTTACCTCTTCCATGTTTACATGGATGGAGCTGGAACATATTCTTCTTAGTAAAGTATCTCAAGAATGGAAGAAAAAGTATCCAATGTACTCAGCCCTACTATCAAACTAATTTATGGCTCTCATATGAAAGCTATAACCCAGTTATAACCTAAGAATATGGGGAAGAGGGAGAGGGACGGGAGGTAGGGGGAGGAGGGGCAGAGGGAGGGTGATTGGTGGGATTACACCTACCGTGCATCTTACAAGGGTACATGTGAAACTTAGTAAATGCAGAATATAAATGTCTTAACACGATAAGTAAGAAAATGCCAGGAAGGCTATGTTAACCAGTGTGATGAAAATATGTCAAATGGTCTATAAAACCAGTGTATGGTGCCCCATGATCGCATTAATGTACCCAGTTATGATTTAATAATAAAAATAAAATAAAATAAAGAGAACACATGAGGAGGAACCAACAGAAAAATTCAGGCAACATGATAAACCAAAACAGGAGCTCTCCCAAGGGACCATAAGGCAGCTACTGGAGAAGATTCCACCTATAAAGAATTAATGGAATTGAGAGAAAGGGAATTTAAAATACGGATGATAAAGACAATAAAAAAATGGATTAGAAAATGGAAAGTCAGACAAGAAATAAGTAGAATATAGAAAGGATATGGCAGAACTTAAGGAAATGAAGGAGATAATCAGGAAATGTAAAGAGGCAGTACAAAGTATCAAAAAATAGGCTAGACCATGAAGAAGAAAGAACCTCAGAGCTAGAGGGTAAAGTTTTTGCGTTAACCCAGGTAGTTAAAGAGGCAGAACAGGCACTTAGAGATCAATGAGACTGTATGAAATGTTCAAACATACAAATAATAGGGATTCCTGAAGGGGAAGAAGATTGTTCCAAAGGAATGGAAGCCCTACTGGAGACTATCATAAATGAAAACTTCTCATGTTTTACTAAACTTCTCATGTTTTACTCCTTTCAGATAGATATCAAACCCCAGGTCATCTCAACTGAAACAGAGCTGCTCCACCACACATCGTAATGAGCCTGTCCAAAGTCAACATGAAAGAAAAAAATCTGCAAGCAGGCAGGAGTGTCAACTACAGAAGCAGAGCTGTCCGAATGACAGCAGACTTTTCAACTGAAACCTTCCAAGCCAGAAGAGCATGGTCATTCACCTTTAATGTTCTTGAACAAAACAATTTTCAGCCCAGAATTCTATATCCTGCTAAAGTAAGCTTCAAAATTGATGGAGAAATCAAATCTTTTGCAGATATATAAGCACTGAGGAAATTTGCCACAAGACCAGCTCTACAGGAAATGCTTAGACCCGTTCTCAACATTGACCACTACAATGGACCACCAAAGTAAACACCCAGAAGCTAAAGGTCAAACCTTAGCTTCCACAAAGGCACAAAAGATAAAACTACACAATGGATTTTTACAAAATAAGATGAATAGAACTCCACCACACTTATCAATTATCTTAATAAATGTCAATGAATTGAGGGTGTCATCTGTAGCTCAAAGGAGTAGGCCCTTTGAGCCCCATATACTGGAGGTGGTGGGTTCAAACCTATTCCCTGCCAAAAACTGCAAAAAAAAAAAAAGAAAGAAAAGAAAAGAAAAAAAAGAAAAAAAAAAGAAAAGAAAAAGTCAATGAACTGAATTCACCACTGAGGAGACACAGGCTGGCTGATAGGATGAAAAAGCACAAGCCCATCCATATGCTGTCTCCAGAGCATATGCCTTGAAGGACAAAACAAGACTCGATGTTAAGGAATGGAAAACAGTATTTCCAGCAAATGGAAATCAAAAGAAAGGAGGGCTTTCAATCTTATTGCGGATTTACAGCAACTAAAGAAAGACAAAGATGGACACTTTATACTGGTCAAAGGAAAAATACAACAAAAAGACATTTCAATTTTAAATATTTATGCACCCAACTTAAATGCTCCCAGATTTATGAAACAGACCTTGATGAGTCTGAGCAATATGATATCCCATAACACCATAATAGTCAGGGAATTTAACACCCCTCTGACAGAACTGGACAGATCCTCTAAGCAGAAACTAAACAAAGATACAAAGGACTTCAATGTGACCCTAGAACAAATAAGATTAATAGACAGATACAGAACACACCATCCCAAAGGTAAGGAATATACATTTTTCTCATCAGCCCAAGATACATATTCCAAAATCAACCACATCTTAGGATACAAATCAAATCTTAGCAAAATTAAAATAATAGAAATTACACCTTGTGTCTTCTCAGACCACAAGGCAATAAAGGTAGAACTCAACTCCAACAAAAATGTTCATCCCCACGCAAGACTTGGAAATTAAACAACCTTATGCTGAATAATAGTTGAGTTCAGGAGATAAAAGAGGAAATCATTATATTTTTCAAACATAATAGCAATGAAGATACAAGTTACCAAAAACCTGTGGGATACAGCAAAAGCAGCCATAAGAAGGAAATGTATTGCATTAAAATGCCTAAATTTGAAAAACAAAAAGAGAATGCATCAACAAACTCATGAACCATCATATGGAATTGGAAAAAGAAGAACAAACTATTCCCAAACCCAGAAGAAGAAAAGAAATAACCAAAATTAAATCAGAGATAAAGAGAATCAATTAGAAAATTAGCAAAACAAAAAATTGGTTTTTCAAAAAAATAAATAAAATCAATAAACCTTTGGCCAAATTAACTAGAAACAGAAAAGTAAAATCTCTAATAACCTCCACCAGAAACAACAAAGAGAAATAACCACAGTTGCCACGGAGATATAAGAGATCATCTCTGAGTACTACAAGAAACTCTGTGCCCAGAAATTTGACAATGTGGAGGAAATGGATCAATACCTAGAATCGCACCCTCTGCTTAGACTTAAGAAGAAATAGATCTCTTCAACAGACTGATTTCAAGAACTGAGATCGAAGAAACAATTAAAAATCTCCCAACAACAACAAAAAAAAGCCCTGGTCAAAATGTCTTTACACTAGAATTCTAACAAACCTTCAAGGAACAGCTTAAACCCATACTGCAGAAATTTTCCCAAAAATTGAGAAAGAAGAAAATCTTCCTCAACACATTCTATGAAGAAAACATCACCGTGGTACCAAAACCAGGAAAAGACCCAACCAAAAAGGAGAATTTCAGACTAATTTCACCAATGAATATAGATACAAAGATCCTCAAAAAAAATCCTAGCCAATAGATTACAACAGCAGTTCTCAATCTGTGGATCATTACCCCTTTTTAACAATGAAAATGCATTGGAGCATTAGGAAGGTTGAGAACCACTGAATTATAGCTATGCATTAAAAAAATCATTTATCATAATCAAATAGGTTTCATCCTAGGGTTGCAAGGCTAGTTTAACATACGCTAGTCCATAAATGTAATTCATCATATCAACAGAAGCAAAAGCAGAGACCATATGATCCTCTCAGTAGATGCAGAAAAAGTATTCAAGGGCCGGGTACATTGGCTCATACCTGTAATCTTAGCACTATGGGAGGCTGAGGAAGGTGGATTGCCTGAGCTCACAAATTCGAGAATAGCCTGAGCAAGAGAAAGACCGTCTCTAAAAATAGCCAGGTGTTGTCTCCAGTACCTGTAGTACTAGGAAGGCTGAGACAAGAGAATTGCTTGGGCCCAAGAGATTGAGGTTGATGTGAACTATGACACCATGGCACTCTACCAAGGGCAACAAAGTAGGACTCTGTCTCAAAAAAAAAAAAAAAAGAAAGAAAGAAAGAAAAAGCATTCAATAAAATTCAGTAAAATTCAGCATCCTTTTCTAGTTAGAATACTTAGGAATTTAGGCATAGAGTGCATGTTGTGGTAATTAGGTGCTGGTTCTGTAGGAGTTGATGTCCTCGGGGGTCACCAGAGTGACCTCAGGGTTGGTGCTAGAGCTGTATGTCTCAGATCAAGAGAGAAACAATACTACAGGAGATGGAACCAAGGAGAAACCATTTAAAACAGGTCTCAAGGCTTTGATGACTGTAGGAAAAGAACCATTTACTACTATTTATGTAGATTCACAAAAAGAAAATGAGAGGTGGGATGTTATTTCTAAAACACAGATGAAGAACATTAAGAAAAGTGGCATAGGGAAGAAATGAAGAGTGAATCCCAGGAAAAGAAAGAGGCAGAAGATAATTTTCAAAGAGAAAAGAACCTAGAAGAAGCAAAAAAGATTACCATTAAAAATGATCCAAGTTGGGTGGCACCTGTGGCTCAAAGGAGTAAGGTGCTGGCCCCATATGCTGGAGGTGGCGGATTCAAACACAGCCCCAGCCAAAAACTGCAAAAAAAAAAAAAAAAAAAAAAAAGATCCAAGTCTTCCAGAGGCAAAATGTGTGAAGATTGACTCACTAGAAGGATATAGAGGCCAAAGAGTGAAAACGTTTGGCTGTGTCCACAGGCTGCATAGGCGAGGGAAGCATTTAATGTTTCTAGTGTTGCAGGATAGTACAAATTATCTTCAGTGTGTCTTGTCCAGTGAGTTGTGTCAGTGTTACAATAGCATAGTCTTGTCTACTGAGAGTAGTGTTGCCATGTACAGAATGCTAAATCTTACCCCAAAGGGCAAGCAGGCTACAGGGGGCCATGAGCTGAGTTGTGACTTCTGGGAACTGCTTGGGTTGGCCTCCGCTGGAGGAGCTGATAACTTGATCAATGAAGAATCTGACGTTGATGGCCAGCTCAGTAACAGACACATGATGATCTGACGAGAAATCCTGAAAGCACACTCCATGGTCACCAGGTGTCTGAGAGATCACTTCTATTTTAGGGAATACTATGAAATTACGCCTCCAAGTAGTGCAAATGCAAGTGGAAGGTGGTGCTATACTCTTCAAGCTTGACTTTTGCAGGGAGGAGGCATTTTTGACTCAGTCTTCTTAGTTGTATCTGGAGACCTGCATTCCAACCCTCAGAGTTATTTTTTTGTGTTGCACAGTCTTACAGGGAAGAACAATCCACAACTCAAAGGCACCTGGCTGAATACACTCATATGGAAGCTGAGTGCCCTTTCCTGACCTTTGAGGACCTCCTGAACTGACTGAAAGACTTGGTCTGTGATGTGGTAGAGTCTTCAAATCACCTGCAGCAAGTATAGTGCACAAACTTTAAGTCCCCTCAAAGGCCTTTCAGTAAAAGGCAAAAGATTTATGTGATATGAAGACAAACCAGAGTATTCAAATGGCCTTTCAAATGGATGAACTTTATTCAGATGCTATTGTGTGGCTAAAAGAACACAATATAAAAAAAGAAGATGGAATAAATCGATAGTGGTCAAAACAGCATGGTACCAGCACAAAAACAGAGAGGTAGATGTCTGGAACAGAATAGAGAACCAAGAGATGGATCCAGCTACTTAC
>CAUYPK010000431.1:0-14410 GCA_963574355.1 Loris lydekkerianus | reverse complement strand
ATGATCACGATCATGCCCAGGTTCCCCAGCACAGTGACCGTGTAGATGGTCAGGAACACCAGGAACAGGGGCACCTGGAGGTCGGCGTATTCAGAGAAGCCCAAGAGGATAAAGCTGGCTCCAGAACTCTGATTTGCTTCTCCTAACTGCATTGTTGTTGAAGAAAATCTGAAATAGTGAAAATAAAAGCAATAATTACCTAGTAGCATATTTGTATAATATTTAACATATCTCAGACATTGCACCAAAACATTAAAACATATTAATTGAAATATCCAGGCAATACAATGAATTATAAAAACAAAGAGCCCCATAGTTTTGATATAAACAAGGTGATTCGTATGTGAGTTAAGGAATTGGTTTGAAGTTAGATGGCTTGTTAAGGCATCTAGACAACTTAGGATCAAGTTGATCCTGAGTAGCAGAACTTGCAGTATAGTGGCCCCTCCATCCCACTAGGAATGTGTTTCCAGATTCCCAGTGAACGCCTGAACCACAGTTAGTAACAAATACTGTATGTACTATGTTTTTTTTCCTGTTTGTATAAACCTATGATAAAGCTTTATAAATTAGGCATGATGAGAGATTATCATAACAAATAATAAAATAGAATAATTATAAAAAATCAGCATCACTGTATACGTTAGGGCCATTAGTAATTAAAATAAGGGTCACATGATCACAGGCATGTTGTTGTCCACTAACCCAATCAACGACACAGAGATATCACTGCAGATGGAATGAATTATTTATTAATTAAGGGAAGACTGGGGGCTTGCTCAGGCCCACAATGATTGTTCATCTTTATTCACTGTATTATATCCAAACTCATCAGATAATAATAAGTAAGAATAAAGAACAAAAGCATTAATTGAGACTGCTATAAAAATTTCTCCTCAGCATAAATGTTCCAAAGCACATACACGTCATTCCTAGTTCTGGAGCATATAACTTAAACTACAAGGACACCAGGCTGTCTGTTCTGTTCGCCCACCTCCCTAACACGTTAAATGAAACTTTTGTGTAATTTGAAGTTAGGGAATGAAGAGCAACAGTTCAGCTCCAGACAGGTGCTAAATCTCCAGCTACGACTTGGCAGGGACCTCAGGGATTCCTTTCTCAAGGCCTTTTCAGCAAGCAGGGAGGAATTAACCCCTGCGTCTTGCTTATGAACAAAAATGGAATTTTCTCTTCCCAGGTTCTCATACTTCAAGGAGCACATATGAGACAAAGCCACCTTTCTGGGGTGCAGAAAACTGTGCCCCTTCACAGGCATATGATGCAGTGGTGGTCGTTATGATAAAGGTGATGGCTACAAGTGACTAAGTGACTTAGATAAGCTGGACAAAGGGATGATTAAAGTCCCAAGCAGGATGGATACTGTGAGATTTTATCACACTACTCACAATGGGGCATGATTTAAAACTTCTGAATTGTTTGCTATTAGAATTTTCCATTTAGTATTTTTCATTTGTAGTCGACCATAGGTAACTATGACAACTCAGGAAGTGAAACCATGAATAAGGGGCTACTACTGTAGTTTTCTTTAGGTTGGATAGAAAATTCTACAGGATTTTAGAAACATCATTTTCACAGTTCCATTGATCTGATGGTCTCTGATTTTTAATTCCTCTAATACAGCAATGAATATAAATTTACCACTAAAACATAGAAAGGAAAGATTAGGAAAGGTAAAACGTTAGAAGGGATGATGCTGTCACAGTTATCTCCTCAGACTGAGCCTCCCTTGGGCAGTCAGCTTCTATGAGGCATCAAAGAAATATTTGAGATTTGAAACTATATTTGGATGTTTAAGGAAATACAGCATTGGATGTCTGCAATTTTTCTTATTGATTCTATTGATTCTTACTGATTTGCTTTCCAAACTAATGTAGCAACCTACTAAAATGATGAAGGTACATCTTGCTTGACATGTTCTTTGCTTCTTTGTTTCTTTCTTAAGTTTTTTCTCACTTAGTTTCACTCCTGCTCTTCACATAGTCATCTAGACTTCTTTTTCATTATCTATTCATTGTCTTTTAACTTATTTTTTAATCTTGTCACTTTATAAACATATTCTTTTATTAAATATTCATCAAATATCTGAATTAAAAGTAACATAAAATATGTTTTGTTCAAGCCTTCCATTGTTCTTTAGAACAAGCTGGAGAATATGTTAAAAATCTCAGTGCTTACACAATGACCCTCAAATTTTGCAGTGACAAGAACGTTGCCACCATAGGTATCTCAGAGGAATTTTGAATGAAGCTATATATGAGATTATCTAGTTCTGAGTAACACAATCTATACTATATTGTAAATGTTATTTTTAGAATGCATAAGTATCTAAAATTCATAAGCAACTCAAAGCCACAAGTCTTTTTAATCATTTAATAATGAATTTAAAAATAATTTGAGTCAATAATATGCATAGTTCTGAATTATTCATATTAATTAAAGACTGACCAGTTCAAAGTTGAAAGAAACTTTTATCTACTTTGTAGCTAAACATGATATCTGGCACTCAGAAAAAAAAGCACAATTCTTTCATACAGGAAAGGAAAAGACAAACAGCTCATGACAGCACAGCAGCGTGAAGGAGGTGTGGTCTTTGGAAACAGATTTAATTTTGATTTCAGGTTTTGTCATTTTCTGTGTGAATTTTCATCAGTTACTCAAATTTTTGGAGCCTCAGCCTTTTCATCAATTAGATGAGAACAATTCAAACAGGATGGTACACGTGTCATAGGTATGTAGAATTTCATTGAGAAATGATGCTAATGAACTCTTCTCACAGGCTGACAAGTGTGAAGTCAGGAAATGTAGACTGTTCTCTTTCTCACTGCTTTTAATTTTTAGAATTTTTTTTTTTTTGCTTTAATTTTTTTTACTCATACATATACCATGGCTAACTGATTTTATCTTGCAATTGTTACATCATTATAAAATATCTACAAAGCAGATCAAGGGCAAGGGGGCAGCAGTGGGCATGTGAGCACAGCTGAAAATATCAAAAGTTTAATTTGGCACATTTTTCTGTATCTCCTTTGGTCCCCTTTGCCAGGGATTCCAATTCACTAAGAACCACCCTTCAATAAATTTTCTCCATTTTCCCTTTGCTGTCTCACAATTATCTGGCCCTTTCTGGTGTTCTGTTTCTCATCTCCAGGTTTATGTCTATGGAAGATTTACCAAACGGCCACTGTTAACTACAGTAGATTATGGGAGCAGAGACACAGCCGCCTTCCCTGGAGTGCTCTTACCCACACTGTGAGATCATTTATCCCTCAAGTTTTGTGGTTATTATGGCAATCTTGTACTAGAAAATTCCAGTTGTTCTCTATAATCTTATTATCAAAGCAACATTTCTATGTTTGTTTTACTTAAAGCCTTACCATAGCTACTCTGCTGTATCAACTTTCTATATTCATACCAGTATTCTTACTTAATAATGGACAATTCTCATTTTTTTTGGCTTATTTGATTTACATTTCCTGTTACCTGGATATCCTCTTTTTTCTAATACATTGATGCAGAATTTCCAATACATAAAGCATTAGATGAAAATCAATATCTCAGAGTAGCATTCCTTTTTTGTTATTCCATCAATACCTTCTACATTCTTGGCTTATAGGCATTATTATCAGGAAGCAAAAATGTAAGGATATATTTTGTTCACTATTACTTTATGCTTATTATTCTTTTTTCTACAAGGTTTTGAGAGGTTGTAGATTTGACATGCATAATATTCCTTAATTTTTTTTTTTTTTTTCAGTGTGACAGTTCTATGCTAGGCACATGGTTGATACTCTGGAAGCAAAAATCAGGATTGATACCACAGAGAAAAATGAAGAGATCAGAGCCAATAAACTGAGCCTTTGGGAAGACAGACTTTGCAGATCTGGCAAACTAAATTGAGTTTTCTACTTCACTGACCCCAAAGGAAAGAAAGACAATAGAAGAACAGATACATCACCCCTCTGAATCCAACTCACCCAAAAATCCTACTCGTTTTTGTTAGTAGTCTCCAAGAAGTACCCAGTTAGAACTGAGGTATTATTTAAGATACGAAATTTGATATATAAAGCAGTAGTCCACAATAAATTTCAATTAATGTTTCAGGAATATATTTCTTTCTTAATACATAGCAAAACTCAAGGAAAGAGGCAAGAGAAGAAAAGGTTGGTGAGCTGATTCTGACTCCTTGGAACAAAATTCAGGGATTATGTATGCCTCTGTAACCTTGGGGATTTAGACTCAAGAGAACATTTACCAAACTGCAGAGAATGTTTTCTGAAGTATTTACTGTTAGATCACAAAGTCAGAAAATAGATTAAATGTCTTCCCATGTGGCATTTTTTGCAAAATGTAATTTCTTGTAAATCACAGGAGATAAATACCTCATCAAGTTTATTTCATTAATTTCTCATAGAATTTTTTTATTACAGAAACTACCATAGAAAACATGTTAACAAAGGAAATGGAAAATCAGTGAGAACGAAACAATGAACAGATAACTGTTGATAACTATTGTATTAGTGTTCTGGCTTTATATATATATTATGTGTTTTGAGGCACATAAACAGTAAAATGTGCATTCTTGATTTTTAAATTTTGTATAAATAATCTTCATTGTCTTTTGAACCATGATTCAGTTCATTGAAAAATATTTATTTATTTATTTATTTATTTATTTATTTATTTATTTTTGTTGCTGCAGTTTTTGGCCAGGGATGTGTTTGAACCCACCACCTCCAGTATATGGTGCCAGCACCCTACTCCTTGAGCCACAGGCGCTGCCCCATTGAAAGCAATTTATATTTCCTTTTGAAAATGATCAGGCTATACTTCCAACCTTATATTCATACAATTAAGTCATGAAATAACATTGTATCCATGCTTTCTTAAAATAACGATTTATAAATTCAAATGTTAAAATAATAAAGGAATTAAATCATATATTTATTTTACAAAATGAATAAAAATTATATTGAAAATATTCAATATCCACTCAATAAACAATCATAACACAGACAAATAAAATAAACAAAGCAAACATCACCAAGGCACATACTCATCAGAAGGGTGATAGTCAAAATAAAGAAGAAAATTCTACAAATTGTGGGATGAATGCATCAAATAACTTACAAAGGAAAACCAATTAGACTAACCATAACCTTCTCAGCCCAAACTTTACAAGCCAGAAGGGATTGGGTCTGATCTTCTATCTTCTTAAACAGAAATAATTGTCAGCCAAGAATTTATATCCTCTAAAATTAATGTTCATAAATGAAGGAAAAACAGAGTTTCCCAGAAAAGTAAACAATAAGAGAATTTGTGCCATTAGACCTGCCCTAAATGAAATATTCAAGAGTGCTCTCAGCACAAAAAAGAATGGTTGCTACTTACTCATCAATGTAAAAACACTCACAAGTAAAAATTACAGCTTTTATAAAACAGTGACACAGAAGAGATTACAAGGCAAATATTAAAAATCCACATGTTGACTATAACAGCATCTCACTTATCGACATTAATGTGAGTAGTCTAAACGGCCCACTTAAAAGACATAGATTAAATAGATTAAGACATAGATTAAGAAGAATGGATTAAAAGAATAACTTAAATATCCACTGACTCTAATAATCCCCTTCAACTCATATAAAGTCTCATACACTCAGGGAAAAGGGGGGTGGGAAAAAATGTTCCAGGTGATGGAAACCAAAATGCAGATAACACAGATTTTAAACCAATGACTGTTAAAGAAAAGACAAAGATGATGTACTAGACTTCAGAAATTAAATAAATAGAAAAGTGAAGAATTCTGTCACTCAGTGACAGAACTAGACAAATCATGAAGGCATAAAATCAACAAAGATGGATTTATATAAGACCTAGAAGTAGACCAAACAGATGTTTACAGAACATTCTGCCAAGAACTACACAATATGCATTATTTTTATCAGTGTGAGGAACATTTGCCAAAATAAAATATCTGCTCATCTACAAAATAAGTCTCAGCAATTTATTTCAAGACAGGGTCTTACTCTGTTACCTGGGCTGGTATAGAGTAGGATTATCACAGCTCACTGTAAACTCAAACTCTTAGCTCAAGCAATCCTCTGGCCTAAGCCTCCAAGTAGCTAGAAATAGAAGAGGCACATGCCACCACACCTAGCTAACTTTTCTATATTTTAGAGAGATGGAGTCTCTCTCTTGCTCATGGTGGTCTTGAACTCCTGGCCTCAGAAAATTCTTCTGCCTAGGCCTCTCAGAGTGATAGGATTACAGACAAGAGCCACTGACAGTAGGCACAAAACTTATTTACAGAAATCAAAACCATATTGTGTATCTTCTCAGACTACATTCAGATAAAACTAGAAATCAATTCCAGCATAAACTCTCAAAACTACACTAATACATGGAAGGTAAACAACCTGCTGCTGATTGAGCTTTGAGTCAATAGTAATTTAAATTGAATGACAATAGTGATACAAACTAACAAAATCTCTGGTATACAGGAAAGCAGTGATAAGAGGGACGTACATAGCATTAAATGCCTAAGTCAAAAAGATAAATCACAAGTTAGCAACATAATGCCATGACTCATGGAATAATAAAAAGAAGAAACCAAACCCAACACTGGCAGAAGATGAGAAACAACAAAAAACAGAGTAGAACTATGACAAGGCTAAAAGAGCACCTGTCAAGAACATTATTGGGAGGGATGCCTCCTGTAATCAAGGCAACCCATTCATAGGAAAGCAGATTTGCTCATATAAGTATCTCAGACTTGGAAAGATGGAAAATGTGATTTTTAAAGTTGTTTTACATTTAAATATTTGATTGTATTTAATTTAATGATCATTATCTGTAAATTAAATAATGTCAATATGAAGCACTAAGCTTTGGCGAAATGTATTTAAATCACATAACATAATACCATATTACAAAAATTGTATTAACAAGCTTTAATGAAATTAATAATTTTAAATTTGAAACAATTTGTATTGTTTTAAACAATTTGTATTTATGATGAATTATAACAGATGGGCATAATCATCATACAAAGTGATTTGGGGAAGTCTTAGAGGTAATATTCCCAGGTTTTGAAAAACTATGGGGCAGAGAAATAAAGCTGAATGAAAATCTCCATTTGCATGAACACCTAATTCACGAATAACCTACACAAGCAAGCAACTTCAGAAGAACCACATATCAGCTCCCCATGTGGTACCACAGGGAGTCTGCAAGAGTCACAGAATCCCTGGGATTGGGGAAATCCCAGTGCTGATACAGTTATAGTGTTCAGGGATTTTGACTAGGACACTCAATTTTCTATCAGTACACAGAACACCTTCTGAATAAAAATGAGTTCAAACAACCCTGGACTGTGAAGGTTAGAATAAATACCTAACTCTTCAATCTCCAGACATTAAAGAGTATTCACAAACATCAAGGACATCCAGGAAGACGTGATGTCACCAAATGCACTACATGATGTACCAGTGACCATGCAGGACTGATGGAGATAGAGCATTCAGACAAAAAAATTCAAAATAACTGTCCTGAAGAAGTTCTAAGAACATCAAAGTAACACAAAGAAGAAACTGAGAAGTCTATGAGACATTAAAAAAAAACATTAGCATAATAAAAAACAAACAAAAACCCAAGCAGAAATTGTAGAGCTTAGGATTTCAACTAAATAAGTCAGAAATCAGCAGAGTTCCCCAATAGCAGAACTGACTCAGCGGAAGATATAATCAATGAGGCTATTTGTAAAAACTACAGCCAGAAGAGAAACAAAGAAAAGAAAAAAGAAGAAAAAAGCATGCTTACAACTTCTGAAAAATAGCAAATTTCAGAGTAATTGACCTTAAAGTGTAGGTAAAAAGAGAGATTGGGGTAGGAAGTTTATGAAGAGAAATAACAACAGAAAACTTTCCAAACCTAGAGCAAGATGCAATATTCAGATATGAGAATTTGAGAAAGTGAGAAAAAGCATACAAAAAGTTGTTGCTTAAACCCAACAGTCACTTATTACTTGTGACATTACGGCAGTGATCATCATAGTTCTGCTGATCCAATCCTGCCATGCTGATCTTGGCTTGGCTAGCTGGTGTGTGCAATATCAGCTGACAGGTCATATCATTCGAGAGGACTTCATACTCAAGGCCGGTAGGTTGCTAGGTGGCAGCCCAAGCAACGGGAATTTGGGCATATTTTTTCTCATTATCATACACACTGGTTTGTGCTTATTTACATGACAGGTATATAAATTTTAAAATAGTGTGGGATTTCAATTTCAATTTAATGGTAATATAGTATTATAATTTCAAAGAGAATCAGAATTTAAGTAGCATAGGTTATAATTTTTTTGTTACTCAGAGAAACAAAACTCAAGAAAAAAAAAAGCAATTCCTCATCAAGTATCCAATATTTAAAACAAATTTTTTTCTGATTTTTTCAATTTTTCTACATACAATAATTATTTGATTTCACACTAGGTTATATTTATTAAATGAACACTTAAGTAATGACCATAAATTCCAAATAATATGAGCATTCCTCATAACTTTTTAAAGATTATATACAATTGAGGTGGAGGCAAGATTGCCGATGAGCCAGCTTTCTACAGAGGCTCCCATCCAAAAGGAGAGTTAAAAAACAAAAGTTTAGCAAGTAAGCCAATTGTTTGGAGCTGAGCCAAGAGAGAAGATTGAAGAATGCACATCAACCTTGCTGAGGCAAGCTGTGACGCCAAGGATACAAACAAAGGGTACAACATCCATTGCCAAGCCATGAGAATGGCTCACGGTATACTTTCTACAAACAAGCAAGCAGAGTTCAAACATCCTCCCATTTTATCCCATGGGAGAGACCCTCAAAAAACTGGACCTCCCTCCCCTACTAGGGTGCCATGGCACTCTCTCACCAGGCATAAAACTGTGTATATTCTCTACCTGCAATTCTGATCTCCAAGCACTCCCCGCCACTCTCACCCTAAGGTCTGGAAGCCTGTCCCCCATGGAATCCAGATTCTTGGTCATTTTCTCAAGAGGTGTGGATAGGGCATGGGCTGTTGCAGGTCTGTGCTGATTCTGTGGCACAGGGGTAAGGCAAAAATGGTGGACTTAAAGAATCATATGCAAAGGGAGAGGCAGTGTCCCCTGGCACAGAGCAGTAGCAGTAGCAACAGCAACAATAGGGCTCACACCTGTGGAATATTTTGGAAGGACACTCTCTGTCTCTCTGGGAAACCAGAAAAAGCTGGACATCTTCTCTGGTGGCAGACACTGGCAGAATAGATCTGGGATGGTAACGCAGACCCCGTGAGCAAAGGGTATGCCTGAGGTGGTACAGGCCTGGGCAGAGCACAGCGGGATGGAATATTTCAGATGCATGCGCAGAGATGGTATAATCTCAGGGCAGGGCTGCGCCTGAACTGCTTTAGTGAGCCTAAGAAACACCCAGCCCTCAGGGGATTATAGCTGACACAAAGGCAGGCCAGAAACCAAAAGCTGAGTGTAAGCTCTAATCACATCCATCCCAACACAGACTGCAGGGGAAACAGAAACACCAGCTCTGGGCAGCAGCAAAGACTGGAGCTGAGTTGCAGTTTCTGTGAATTCAAACAGTGCCTGGTCCACAGGGGAATATGCCCAGGACAGAATCACAAATTCTGTGCAAAATATAAGTGTCAGCAACATCAATCAGGGGCAGGGCTGGAACTGAGTGAACCACCCCAGCTTCCATTAACCACCCAAGGTTGTCAGGCCTCAGCTTCCTCTGATGGATGGTGGCAAAGTGTGGAGGCCTAGATGAGGAGACATAAGATCTCTCTGTGACTCAGGCAGGCTCAAACCCCTGGAACATCTACTTATTGGAGGGAACTGGGTCATAGCCCTACAGGGTCACCAGTGATTGAGTGGGACAGAGGTGCAAGGTTGGGAAGAAGACATCAACTTTCCCAGACTAATGCACCAGAATGAGTCATACTCAAGATTCCAGCAGACCTCTGCTGTCTAGTTACCAGAGACCTTTTGAACTCCCTCACTTGAGACCGGGTGCTGACTGGGACAATTGATTTGGATCTCTCTGACTGGACCATTCACCCAAGGACTATCCAAAGTGGTGCCCTGGGTGTGTGGTTTTGGGAAGGTTTGATTTTTCTTTTCCAGTTTTTGCCCATGGAGAGTGGGGTGACTTAACTACTGGTATTTCTCCATAGATGAGACTTCAACCCAGAATAACTAATTCACTAGGGTAGGATAGAAAACAGCTGAAAACAAGAAAGAGCCACTTAGCCCCACCACACCAACTAAGTCCCTAGTGTCTCAGGCCATAGCATTGTACAAGTCCTTTGCAAAGCTCTAGGGGAAAAGGTACAGACACCAGTCACAGCTCTTGAGTAAAGGCTGGTTAATCACTACTCCAGGAGCCCCCCAACCCAACTTCACCTTATCTGCTCATCTAGCCAAACGGTGTAAAATAATCATGGGGAGGAATCAGGGGGAAAACTCCAGTAACATGAATAACCAGAGTAGATCAACTCCCCCAAGGAATGATTCAGCAAACACAATTGAAGATCCTATTTATAGACAAATGGCTGAGATGTCAGAAATTGAATTCAGAGTTTGGATTGCAAATAAGATTAATAGAATGCAGGTAAAGTTGGAATTAGGAATTCAAGGAGCAATTAAAAAGTTGTCTCAAGTTGGGGGTGGCACCTGTGGCTCAAAGGAGTAGGGCGCCAGCTCCATATGCCAGAGGTGGCAGGTTCAAATCCAGCCCCAGCCAAAAACTGCAAAAAAAAAAAAAAAATTGTCTCAAGAATTCAATGAATTCAAAGACAAAATCACCAAAGATTTTGACACACTTAGACAAGAATTTGTATCACTCAAAGATCTAAGAAATACAGTTGAATCCCTCAGTAACAGAATAGAGCAAGCAGAAGAATGGATTTCTGATATTGAAGACAAAGCTTTTCTTTTTTTTTCTTTTTAGAGTATAGATTTTTTTTATTTCTTTATTGTTAAATCATAGCTGTGTACATTGGTGCAATCAAGGGGTACAATGTGTTGGTTTCACACACGATCTGAAATATTCTCATCAAAGTGTTCAACGTAGCCTTCATGGCATTTTCTTAGTTATTGCTAGTAGACATTTGTATTCTGCCTTTAGTAAGTTTCACCTGTACCTATTCTAAGATGCACCATAGGTGTGGCCCCACTCATTACCCTCCCTCCACCCTAACCCCCCCCCTCCCTTCCCCTACCTTGGCCCTTTCCTCATAGTCTTATGCTATAGTTGGGTTATAGCCTTCATGTGAAAGCTATAATTTAGCATCATAGTAGGGCAGCTTTTTAATGCTCCCAAGTGCTCAAAGAGGAAGAGAAATGGAGAGCAAAAATTGATCATTCTCTCAGAGAGCTTTGGGATAATTTGAAGGAAACTAATATTTGCCTTACAGGAATTCCTGAAGGTGACAAAGTTGTTTTGCAAACCACAGAGGCCCTTTTTCATGGTATTATGAGGAGAACTTTCCAGACATGCCTACAGATTCTGAAATTCAGATAGCAGACAGTTTCAGAAACACAGCACTACTAAACCAGAAGAAGACAACCCCCCAGACACATCATAATGAATTTCACTAAAGTTAACATGAAGAACAAAATTCTGAAAGCAGCCAGAGGTAAGAAAACCATAACCTACAAGGGGAAGAATATTAGAATGACGGCAGATATCTCTGATGAAACTTTTCAAGCTAAAAAAGGGTGGTCACCGACTTTTAATCTCCTAAAACAAAATAACTTTCAACCCAGGGTCCAGCTGGGTTAGTATCCAGCTAAACTGAGTTTCATTTATGATGGAGAAACTAAATACTTTAATGACATTTATATATTGAAGAAATTTGCCATAACTAAAACAGCTCTCCAGGATATTCTCAGACCTATCCTCCGTAATGACCAGTGCAATCCACCACAAAAGTAAACTCACTCAAAAACTTGATCAAATTCCAACTTAAACAGTGGTGAAAGGATTAAAAATGTCCACTAGACTTTCAAAAAACTCGATACCCAAAATTCTACCAGGCTTATCAATATTCTCAATTAATGTTAATGGCTTAAATTGTCCTCTAAAGAGGCACAGGTTGGTTGACTGGATACAAAAACTCAGGCCAGATATCTGCTGCATACAAGAATCTCATGTTACATTAAAAGGTAATAGACATTCAGGGTGAAGGGATGGTCATCTATATTTCAGGCAAATGGAAATTTAAAAAAAAGCAGTTGTTGCAATTTTATTCACAGATACAATAACCTTTAAACCAACAAAAGTAAGGAAAGCTCTGGATGGTCACTTCATATTTGTTAAGGGTAATACTCAATATGATGTGATTTCAATTAATATTGATGTGCCCAACCAGAATGTGACTCGATTTAGAAGAGAGACTCTAACAGAAATGAGCAATTTGATTTCCTCCAGCTCCATAATAGTCTGAGATTTTAACACTCCTTTGGCAGTGTTGGATAGATCATCCAAGAAGAAGCTAAGCAAAGAAGTTTTAAATTTAAACTTAACCATTCAACATTTGGATTTAAAAGACATCTACAGAACATTTCATCCTAACAAAACTGAATACACATTCTCATCAGGCCATGGAACATACTCCAAAATCGATGACATCTTAGGTCACAAGTCTACCCTCAGCAAATTTAAAAGAATAGAAATCATTCTTTGCATCTTCTGAGACCATCATGGAATAAAAGTTGAACTCATTAACAACAGGAATCTGCATACTCATACAAAAACATGGAAGCTAAATAATCTTAGGCTGAATGATAGCTGGGTCAGAGACGAAATTAAGGAGGAAATTAGCAAATTTTTAGAACAAAATGATAATGAAGACTTGAATTATCAGAACCCTCACCTAAGAGAAAAATTTATAGCACTGCAAGTCTTCCTCAAAAGAATAAAAAGAGAGGAAGTTAACAACGTAATTGGACATCTCAAGGAACTGGAAAAGGAAGAACACTTCAACCCCAAACCCAGCAGAAGAAAAGAAATAACCAAAATCAGAGCAGAAGTAAATGAAATTGAAAACAAAAGAATTATACAATAGGACAATAAATCAAAAAGTTGGTTTTTTGAAAATGTCAATAAAATAGATAACCCCCTGGCTAACCTAACCAGGAAAAAATGTAAAATCTATAATTTAATTAATCAGAAATGGTAATTATGATATAACAACAGACTCCTCAGAAGTTAAAAAAAATCCTTAATAAATATTAAAAGAAATTTATTCTCAGAAATTTGAAAATTTGAAGGAAATTGATCAATACTTAGAAGCATGCCACTTCCTAGACTTAGCCAGAATCAGGTGGAAATTTTGAACAGGATTATATCAAGTTCAGAAATAGCATCAACTATACAAAATCTCCATAAAAAGAAAAGCCCGGGACCAGATGGCTTCACGTCAGAGTTCTACCAAACCTTAAAAGAGGAATTAGTACCTATATTACTCAACCTGTTCCAAAATGTAGAAAAAGAAGGAAGACTACCTGACACATTCTATGAAGCAAACATCACTCTGATCCCTAAACCAGAAAAAGACCCAACAAGAAAAGAAAATTATAGACCAATATAACTAATGAATATATATGCAAAAATATTCCACAAGATCCTAACAAACAGAATCCAGCAACACATCAAACAAATTGTACATCATGACAAAGTCAGTTTTATCCCAGGGTCTCAAGGCTAGTTCAATATCCATAAATCTGTAAGTATAATTCAGCACATAAACAAATTAAAAAACAAAGACCATATGATTCTCTCAATTGATGCAGAAAAAGATTTTGATAATATCCAGCAATGCTTCATGATCACAACACTTAAGAAAATTGGTATAGAAGGGACATTTCTTAAACTGATAGAGGCCATCTACAGCAAACCCACAGCCAATATCATATTAAATGGAGTTAAATTGAAATCATTTCCACTCAGATCAGCAACCAGGCAAGGTTTCCCACTGTCTCCACTGCTCTTTAGCAGTGTAATGGAAGTTTTAGCCATCACGATTAGGGAAGAAAAGGTGATCAAGAGTATCCATATATGGTCAGAAGAGATCAAACTTTCACTCTTTGCAGATAATATAATTGTATATCTGGAAAACTCCAGGGATTCTACTACAAAACTCTTAGAAGTGATCAAGGAATACAGCAGCATCTCAGATTACAAATCAACACTCATAAATTTGTAGCCTTTTGTTGCGTGACCGGAGACGCAAACGAGCAGAAGCTTTGCTGTAGGTGTAAAACTCGCTCCTGTAATTATTAAGTCAAGAAACAGGCCATACACTCTGATATGGTGTATAGCAAAGTTTTTTATTTTAAGTTCAGGTTTT
>CAUYPK010000429.1:0-22137 GCA_963574355.1 Loris lydekkerianus | reverse complement strand
ATCTACCCAGAAGGAAAAAAATTCTTTTATCATAAGGACACTTGTACTAGACTGTTTATTGCAGCTCAATTTACAATCGCCAAAATGTGGAAACAGCCTAAATGCCCACCAACCCAGGAATGGATTAACAAGCTGTGGTATATTTATACCATGGAATACTACTCAGCTATTTAAAAAAATGGAGACTTTACATCCTTTGTATTAACCTGGATGGAAGTGGAACACATTATTCTTAGTAAAGCATCACAAGAATGGAGAAGCATGAATCCTATGTACTCAATTTTGATATGAGGACAATTAATGACAATTATGGTTATGGGGGGGGAAAGGAATAGCAGAAAGAGGGAAGGAGGGAGGGGGTGGGGTCTTGATGTGTGCCACACCTTCTGGGGACAAGACATGATTGCAAGAGGGACTTTATCTAACAAATGCTATCAGTGTAGCCTGGCTTATTGTACCCTCAATGAATCCCCAACAATAAAAAAATAAAAGAAAAGAAAAGAAAAGAAAAAGGAAATCTGATTAATTCCTTTGTAATGAGAGCAGTGTAAATTGCAACTGCAGTGAGAAACCAATGAATGTTTCTAATGAGGGAGGTTGAGGGTATCCAAGGTTAAGAGGAAATTTACTTTTTATTGTATACCATTTTGGTTTAAATTTATCTTACATTATTTTTGCATCTCTTTTTAATTTTAAAGAAGGAAATTAAGTTAAATTTAAATTCAAGAATGAAAACTATGAAACCAAGAACAGAAATGACAGGGTCTACCCTACTGCCTTGTTTGTGGATCAGTGTCAGGCATTAGCTGATTGATGTTCTCAAGCTCTGACAACTACACAAATATAAATCAATGGCTGAGAAATCAATTGATGGAGCAGTCCAACAGGTAATTCAGGCTCCAGACAACTCATTTGTTTTTAATAGCAGAATGGTTTAGTGGAACAATCTTGTTTTCTTTAGCAGGTAGAAGCTAAAGATTGGGCTGGGATGATATCTCACGGATTTGAAATAAAACCCCTTTGAAATATAGCTGTGCTTTAACGTAAGTATTTATAGAGGAGGGAATTTTTCTACGTTGACAGTCCATTCATTGACCAATATTACCAGAATGCCTACCATGGGGCAGGCATTGTTCTAGATAATGAGAATATAGCAGTGAACAACAAAGACAAGTTCTTTGCCTTTTGAAGCTTGTATCCTAGAGGGAGACACAGAAAAATGAACAAATCATTATGGAGAACGGTAGCAGAGTAACATGTGCTATGAAGAAAATTTAAGTAGAGTTAGAGTTGAGGGTTGGTGCTATGTTAGTTAGGGTGGCCACACAAGGCCACTCTGAGGAGCAGCATGTCAGTGAATGAAACAAAGTGAGGGACAGTCTGCAGAAAGAGTCCTACACAGAGGGAAAAGCAAGTGCCAGAAGCCTGGGGTGGGTTTACACAGCTGTGGACTCTCCTTGGGTTATTGCAGTCTTACAGGATTGGATGCTGTTTTGCTGTGCTATTTCTTTTAAAGAGGCAGAGCCACAAGTGGGTTTAGAGTCTATTGTTTGTCTGGAGGCTCCCTCCAGACAAGCCAGTGCTTGCTAGGTTTGTAGCAGATGTTGACAGCAACCTGCTATGAAAAGTAATTTGTCTCCCCACCCCGTGTCCTAGCCATGCCACTCATCTCCCAGGACGGTTCACCAGGTGTCTTCTTCTGGTTTAAAAGCTATTATCTGGAGATTTTTGGACTAATTCTACAATGTTTCCAAAGTAAACAAAGTGTCTCTAACCACTATCATAAATTGAAGCTCTTGAGCTCATTGCTGCCTCCTCTGGAGGTGTTCAGATGGCCCTTTCCAAGCTTCCAGGTGCTTCCCTGGACCACCGTCCCACCAGACTTGTTCCTACTCCCAATGTCTACTCAATTTGCCCTATACTCTCTTGTCTCTTTCTTGTCTCTTCCATACAAAAACTCTGTTTTCTTTCCTTTCATAATTAACTTTAACTCAATAAAATCCAAAGCTCAAGTATTTAGCAGCCAAAGAACTGGTTTCCCTTTCCCTGAGGGCAGGACGAGCTTGCTCTTCCCACTCCCCAGCCAGTGAGGAGACCTCTGTGCCTTCTCTCCCGTTGGGAAGAAGGGCCTTCCACTTCCAGTGTGGTTTGTGTCCCACTAGTGAGACAAAGGAAAGGCAGGAAAACAATTGCCAACCATGTAAAACCAGGCAGAATTCTTAACTCCTGTTACATTTTCTCCTACCTTTGGGCATCCCAGTGTCCTCAGAGAAGTAACTTCCTTTAGGACACACCTCCTGTCACTATGGGAGTGACTCCTCCTCTAGCCTCCTTGGGTGTGGGTGTGCCCTGAATTGCTCACCTCCTTTGTGTTTTGTCTTCCCTGTATGATTTCCTAATGATTCTGTCTCTTGCCTTCTTCTGGGCCATCCCTATGTGTAGTTAGTCTCAAACATCATCATGCAGCTGTTAGCTGAAGCTGTGGGAAAGCATCTGCTTCCCTGGCCCCCCAACCCACCTCTATCTTGTGGCTGTTTCCCTCTTCCTACACTCAGGCTGGTTCTGTCTTCCTGCTACAATCCCAGGGGAGTCTGCAATCAGATCCACCTTCTCAGAAAACCCACTTTCCCTGTCCCTTGCCAAGAGACCCCACCTACACTTGAAATTTGGACACATGGGAACAATTCTCTCATCCTCCTCCTAGGAGAAATAGGCAGGTCATTTCTAATCTGAAAAACCTGGTGTGCCTTCCTTTACTTTCCTACAGAGTGTGCTGCTGGGTCAAGCCTTACAGGAGAAGCTTTCAGTACCAACCATTTTGTTCCCATCATGGTGTCCTCAGTTTTGCACTTCAATTAGCCCCTTCTTGCAGCTTCTTGCACCTTAATGTGCCAACATAATTTAATCAGTTTCCTACTGTTCTGATTGGCAATGGTGCTAACAGATGTCCTTCCTGTCCTTGGCTGTAAGGCCACCTGTGCACTCAACCCTGTGGCTCACCTTCTCTGTTCATCCTCAGGCAGAGGTGGATGGTAACCAAGGTTCCCAGCCAACTAGTGGCATTTCCCTAGTGGCAGTAGCACGTAATAAAAGCCCCATCCAGAGTCTATATGCTCAGGGTGAGAGAAAACAGGGAGGTGATGAAAAGAATGACCTTCCAGGCTGAAGGCAGGAGAACATGTGACATCCTGTGGTGCTCGTGATGTGGTATGAGCAGGGTAGTGGGTCTCAGGACAGAATGTGCATCTGATTCCCTTAGTGATCCTGTGAAAATGCAGATTTCAGACAGTCATTGACAGATAAAGAAATTGAGGCATAGAGATTGAGTGACTTGGCAAAAATTCTTACTGTATGTGTTATTATCTCTATTTAACTATTTTTTATATATTTATTTTATATTCTGAATTCCTGTCTGAAGTTCTTAAAAATCTAAATTTGTGTTTTGCTGATTCACTTTGGTCATCTTCCTTTGATGTTGAGTAGACATTATCTAGTTTACCATTTGTATTAGTCAGGGTCCTCCAGAGAAATAGAAACAACAGGATATGTGGCATGTGTGTGAATGTGTGTGTGTGTACAAGCATGCAAGCATACATGTATATGGGGAGGAGGAAAGAGAGAGAGAGTGTTGTTTTTTAAGGAGTTGGCTTGCATGATTGCGGAGGCTTAGCAAGTTCAAAATCTCAAGGTAGGCCAGCAGGCTGGACACTCAGGGAAGAACTGCAGCTTGAGTCCAAAGGCATTCTGCTGACTTAACGCCTTCTTCCTCTGAGGAAAGGAAGGCTTACAGCTGATTAGATAAGGCCCACTCATAATGGAGGGTAATCTGCTTTACTCAAAATTAATTATTCAAATATTGGTCTCATGAAATAAAAAACTTTCACAGAAATATCCAGAATAATGTTTGACCAAATATCTAGGCACCATGGCCCAGCCAAGCTGATGTACAAGATTAACCATCACATTGTTTATGTGAATATGGGACATTTGAGGATCCTGGCTTTACGCAATGTCTCAGTTCTAACTTTCTGCCTCATATAGGCCCCAAACTTCTCTTATCCTGCATGGAATTAGTCTATTTTTAGGCCTAAGTTTCTGAGTCCCACTTACAATGACCTAATTCTCAGTACTTGAATTTTTATTTGGAAACCTATTATTGCTTTCATTAAATTATTCTTCTTGCCTGATGTTCTTGAGAAAACTAGTTCTTTAATGATGTATAGGGATTGTGATGGGGTATTCCCTTGGCCCATGGATCTCAAACCAAGTAATTTGGTAATGAATCTTAGCACATGCAATTCACACAGTCTTCACTTGATCTATTAAATGAAATTCAAGTAAAAGTGTTGTCAGCTCAGAGAGCAATTATGATCTGTGCCCATGTGATTTAGGTGTCATGTGAGATCTGGCTTTATAAAACCATGGGCATGGATTACTCTGGAACACACTGCAGAGTGTGTATGCCATAGTCATTGAAGAGGGCCCAACAGATAAATCTTGCATTTTCATTAATATGAACGATGATGGCAAAGCCATCAACTGTATGAAGCAGTTATTACACATGAGAGGCACTGCACTTAGTATTTCACATATGTTATTTCCTTTGAAACTCATAGAGCCAGGAGTTGCAAGAAGTAGGTGCTGTTGATGGAAAACAACCAAAGTTTGGGGAGGTTGCCTTACTAGCTAGGTTTTTATTGCAGTATTTTTGTGTAACAAACAATCTCCAAAGCCTAGTGTCTCCCAACAACAAGTATTTATCTGTCACTCATGGGTCTTTGAGTCAGCTGCAACTCAGGTGGGCTTATCTCCAGGTTCAAGGTGACAAGTTGCTCCTTTGGCTTTCTCAAGCCCAACCGTTTCATGAAAAAGGCCTTTCTCATGGTGAAACTCAGAAATTCCAAGATGGGAGAGAAACCATTGAAGTCCTCAGCTCCAAATGAACAGCCTGCCTCCTCTGCTAACGTTCCCCTAATATTATTTACCGTGTCAATCATTATATGTGTGCCTAGCATGCAGTCCTTTCTCAGTTGGAATTTTTTGAAAGGAAAAATAAAATATTTATTGAGCAAAGCTCTGATTCAGGTGTCTGGGGCCGATCATAAAGTTAAGCCCTTTATTCACCTATAGTCACTATCACATCCCTAGGGCCAAATTCACAGGTACTCAATAAATGTGTTGAATGAATAAGCAAGGAATCTAAGAATATTATGTAAATGCTTGATGACCCTAAAGTATCTTTGTTTGAAAAATGGACACAAAGACACATCTCTGAATGTGAAACACCATCTAGATGAGCCTACAATGAGGCAGCTGGGGCCCAAGAAGTGAAGGGGATCTTCTGGGCCCTGCTTCATGCCAAGGGCATAGGAAGAGAGGGCCTATTTGACCCATATATTTGGAGATAGCTCAGCTGAAAGGTAGAGCAGTGCTTCCCCAACTGGTGTAAAAGGAGCTTGAGGTTTGTGCTTAGTGACTTATCCATAATTTCTGCCCCTTCAACCCACACATGAATAGGTAGAAATAACAAACATAAAGGTTTGATGAAAGGAGTGGTAGGGTGGATAGTGATACAAGGAATCAACCAGAGTATTTCTGAAAGCAATGAATGGGAAAGAAACCAAAATTTGAGAATGTCACTTTTCCACTAAAGCCTGGGCAGTCTATCAAACCATTTGACCATGCTAATGCAGATTGTAAGTGGTATTCCTGGGATATGTGCAGTCCTACTTATAAACTTATGGGTATGTCCCTGCTCCGACATTTGCATTGGATAATGTAGTACCCAATAGGGTCAAAGGCAGCAAGAAGAATAGACACAGAGTTGATAAAGATGCTGTAGTGCAAATCCTGGAGTGAGAAGTTTGGGGAAAAGAGACTGCAGAATTCTCTGCAGTTAGCATATCAATGAGCAGGTTTGCCACAGGACATGACCAGTCCAGTGATTGACCCCCAGGGGCCACAGAAGAGATCCAAAGTTGACACATGTATAAGAAGGGAAGAGGAGAGAAACACCCCAGAGACTTTTCCTCATCTTTCCCAGGTGATGGCGTCCCTATTGCCTCATGAAAGGGTAGTGGGGAGTTGACATGTAACTCACCACTGTTGATTGTGTGTTACTTGTGTATTCCTTATATTGTGCTGGTCATTGCCAAAACATGTGCTGTTTTGGCCTTAGAGCCATTCCCTGCCCTTCTCCTGTTCTGCTCTATGTACACCAGTTCCCTAAAAATTACCTTTCCCAGGTTTACTTGTCCACTGGCTTCTTTTAAGTTCAGTCAGGGGGAAGAACTGATGGGAAACCAAGGGCAAGTGTAACTGCATCCAAGTTCCAGCTCCTACTGGGAAGCTCCAAGATTTAATTCTACCTAAGCAGCCTAGCTTTAGGTTCTAGTGACACAATCCTTGCTCTTTGTCCTTCAAGTCCTATAGGTGGTTATATCATTTGAATATTTAATTTGCATCTCTGTCCCATTTTCAGCTCTTCCAATACCTCTGTAACTAGGTCCCCTTTTTAAATTCCCTAGATTGAACTACTTCGCATGAGTTTTATTTTCTGAACTTCTACAGGTATGGTTTTCTGTTTAGTACATGGTGTAAGTATCAACTTATAGTGTGGATCCAATTCTTATGAATTAAACCTTTTTGAATCTCAAGTGTTTTAATTCAGGTTCCCTAGAAGCAGTGCCTGACATGGGGATTCTTGAGGAAGTTATTTACTTGGGCAGACCTCTCAGGAGAAGAGTGAAGGAAGCAGGATGAGGCAAGGAGTAGAATTCATCAAAGATGTGGCCTCAGCTGGAGTCTGACTTAGGAGCTCCTGGGGCATGAATTGAACCATAGAACTGGTCCCACTTGGAGGCCAAGGTCTGGGCTTTTGTGACTCTGGATCAGTTAGCCAGTGGCTGCCAAAGGGTGGGTGGATGGAGGAGTCATAATCTCATTGACTTTAAGACCAATGAACGGGACAACTGTGGGCTCTTAGCAGCCAGTATTTGTTGCAGAAGTGGGGGCCAAATGTGCCAGTCTGGTAAAGATGACCTAAGTGTGGCACCAGCAGTGTCTACTGCACCAAGTCAGAAGAATTCCCTTTAAGGGTATCATTCACTACCCACCTCACCCCACCAGAACCAACTTCCCAAAAGAGAAAAATTACATGTAAGGGATATGCAATCATCATGCATCAGCACAGTAGCCAGAAGGAAGTTAGGCTGTTTCTGTTGGGCAGGGAGAACATTAGAACAGCTGCTAGGAGTGGCCGTGAGACATTGAAACTCCCTTCAGAGAGCTGGTAGGAGCATTCAGAATGAAACATCAGTCTGTGATGACTTGAGTGCAGCCTTGCCCAAAAGTGGAGGTGTATTTGGACTGCATGCTCTCTCTCTGGAGATTTCAAACATTTTAGTATGATCTATTTCTATGAGAAATCCCCTTTCCTTATTACACAGTGAAAAGCCAAGTTCTATTGGTTACTCCCCCTCTCCCTTCCTGGTACAAAACCTTAGTCAGATCTACACGATTCCATTCTTGGATTGCAAAGTCAATTTCTTCACCATTTTCCTACTTCCAGTCTCTTCTCCTTCCAACTAGCCTCAGTGCAGCTCCCAGCTCAATCATAAAACGCCAGTGTTATCATATCTCTGCTAAAAATCTCCAGTTGTAAACTCTTACTTTCTATCTGGCACCCCACTGCTTATGGTTTGGCCCAACTCTGCCCTCAGCACTGTTTCCTACTGCCTTCCTACCCCATCCCCTCCTTCTCCTCAGCTGTTCTCGTCAATGGGTCCTGCTCATGCTCACTGGTCTCTAATAGTCTTTTAACCAGTTTCCACTTCTGTAAACTAGGATGCATCACTTAGCTCATGGCTGAAATGTTCAAGTAAAAAATGTATATGTCATATGCCTAGCAGAGAATTTTTCTCATAGGGTGCTCAACTAGTTTTAGTCTTCTCATGTCTCCCATCACATTTTCTCCCTTGGGAAGTACTTCTTGCTCCCTTTCTGTTGATGTGAACTTCTAGAGTCTGAACTAGTTATGCCAGCCCAGGACTTCCTGGGATGCCCCAGCACCAACTATATTTCAGCAGCACCCACCAAATACACGAGGCCCCTAACACAAGCTAATAAGCATCCCTGCTTTAATTTATTGCCTAACCATTGCTTACGTGTGTGCTCTCTACCAACCCAATAGCTCTATGCCATTCTCAAACCATTAGGTTACCCCTTGTCCAGTGTGCCTGCCCCAAAAGTTAGATTCTATTCTCAGGTTGAACTAAACCAGCCAATCTTGATGTCTTGACAACCCTTGTTGTCAAGGATTGACAACACCCCCTTATATTCTCCCAAGGAAAAGAATCAATTTGCACCCTCCTCTGAATTTGTTTAAATTTGTAATGTCAGACTCAGCTGGCTGAATACAGACTTAACAACCGTTTTTCTTTTCTTTCAGGTATAGTCCTCCAAGTCTGGTTGAAAAATTTGTCTGACACAATGGAAGGAAGGCTTAGAAGGCATTTTCCTATTGGGAATGAGACCTCTGAAAAGTCCAAGAGTTAAACTCTGCTGGTGTGGCCACAGCTCCTCCACTCCTGTATTGCATTATCTTCCTCTGTCCTTGAACAGCTGGTGATATGGGCAGTGTGGGAAGAGAGGAAGGGAATACAGATTTCAAAAATCAGCCTGCTTTGGCTGTGAGAACTGAAGACTATGAAGATCAGAGCTAGTCTATATTCCAAGTCTTCAATGGACCATGTCCTTTGAACATGAAAGCCCTTGCTCAGGCTCCCCAAGGCATGGAATCACTTACGTGATGGTCACCCTGGGCCCAGATCCAGCTGAGAATAAAGACAAAGATTCCAAGGCTCATATCTTTATGAGAATGGGACATTTAACTATATCACATATTTCCAAAAATATGCTGAAGACCAGAAGTGGGAGGATGGCTTGGTTTTTCCCCAGATGCCATCCAGGGCTATGCCTAGAGATGCCAGTGGCTTTGGTTTTTCCCCAGATGCCATCCAGGGCTATGCCTAGAGATGCCTGCCTTCCCATGCTGGTTGTCCACTCTAGCCCTGTCTGAGCAATGGCACTCCAATAAAAAGGGGGTCCAGCCCTTAGATTAGTCTACCCCTGTTTCTCAATTTTAAAAAAAGAGTGTGTTTTGGAAGCAAATATTTTACAAATGTGTGAGTATCATCTCAGCCACCATTCAGCTCTTTTCATTTCTCTCTATGTGAAATAGGTTCTGGGCCCAATTACACAGAAGACCAGGGCCCATTTCCCTTCTTATCTCCCTTAGTCTTCCAGTCTCCATGGCTGGAACTGCTTACTGCCCCCACCAAACTCCAAGACCAATTTTTTTCTGGATCCTAAGGTAATTAATGGGGTTCTAGGCCAGGCATTCCATTTTACCCAGTCAAGACTTAAGTTGGTCTTGTACCCCATGCCTTGTACTAGGAGTATCATCTCTTTGTTTGAGGGAGGGTGTTTTTACTTTGGTTTTTAGAAGCAAGATGCTATCTGGTATCATGCCTTTTGGCAGATGGGATTCAGTTTTCTTTCTCCACCTACATTATATCCTATAGGAACTTTCTTGCTCTTACCCATTCTGTGCCAGCTCTCTGATACTCCCTGTCTTGCCATATTTTCCCATTCAGCCTGCTGCCAAGACATCTTGCTATTCATTCACCCTCTCCCTGTATACTCTGTCCTATTACTACCTCCTATCCAGACTATATGTCTCATCCTTTGGGTTTTTCTGGGTCACTACCAGCTTTGTGATATATTTCTAGTGTCCGAGACAGCTTGACAGTCTATCCTTCCTGGCCCCTGGTATCTGGCTAGATAAGAGGCTGTAACTACGCATCAGGAAACTAACCACAGCTTGGTGCATAGCTTGGTGCTCTGGATGGGGAGCTGGGACTTTGGCCACTTCTTACTGAAGTTATAGACCTTGGATCACTAGATATATAATACTTATTAAAGGACCTGGATTTGGGTCTCAGCTCTCTACCTGGCTTCTTCTGTGTCACTCTGGTTCAATCTCTTCTTCAGATGTGACTTATTTTATTTACCTGTAGAATGAGAGCTAAAGGAAGAGAATCACTAAAGACATTTCCAAATCTGAAATGCCCCAACTCCTATCCACTTTGGTCTGAGGTGATTCTGCTTTCAAGGATGCACAAGCTCCTTGTGAAACTCATCAGTTTAAGTAGAATGTATCACCCTCCACTTGGTCTTTGTCTACATATTTTGTCTCTTAACTAGCATTATCCTTCCCTGGTGTTTTATTTTGTGTTGCTCTGTTAGACTCATCAAGTCAATTCACCACATACCTATTACGTGTTGTCATAAAGGAAGAATGACTTTGAGAATAAGATAAGAAACTGGCACATGAAGTGTCTTCTCCTTTATGGAGATAAAACCACCAAAACTGTCATCTGGGAACCACCCTGAAGTGGCCAGAGCTCTCGGATGCCCCTTCTCTGCTTGGCCTTTCGTAAACCCAGGACTGGGAATTTTATGAACCTTCTTGGGAGTACATTTTCTCTTCATACAGTTGAAGAAAATAAAAGCAACCTAGACTTTGGGAAGGATCCTAAAGACTACAGTCCTTGAAGACTACTTGTGAGCTGACCCAATATAGGCTGTCTCTTTTTCATATTTACCTTGAGAATTCTCATTGTAATGCAACTGGAACAAATAGTAGCATCTCATTTTTCTGTAGTGATTCGAAACCTCTATTGTTTTTGCCTACCTTATCTGAGCCTTAACATAATCCTGTTAGCAGGCAAGGCAGATATCTGGCTGGCTAGCTAGCTATTCTTATTATTCTCATTTTTCTGATGAGAAAACTGAGTCTCAGGAAGATTACGTGGCTTGCCAAGGTCATTCTCCAATCCCCAACACAATGTCCATGCCTCTCATTTCCATACTTTACCATTTTTTTAATCTTAGAGTGTTTGCCTTCCTGCTGTTCAGCCACAAGCCTGAGCCTTGCTTGGCAGTGATGACCAAAGAACTTTGGACACAATCACAGATCATCTTAATGCTGTGGTGGAGGATAATAAACATGATCTTACAGCTCGGTATGTAGAGGGATGAGCAAAATATGCTATTATATATGGTTATGAACATGGGAGCCCTAGATCCAATCTTCCTGGTGGTATGACAGATGACTTCACAACTCTAAAAATATTATTAGTCAGTTTCTCATAAGCTCCAGTTGTCTAAAGCTTCTGGAAGCATTTATGAGGTGGGGAGGGGGTAGAAGGAGGGGAGCTTATTGCTGCTTTGCTTTAAACAAAATTACAAAACAAGAACCTTAATTTGCTTGCTCTTCCAATAGCTCTGTCAGCAGATATGAGTGGGTTAATAAGATCTTTCTTTCCTTCCTTCTACTTTTTAATAGGAAAGTCATTCATAGTGTGAACCAGATGCTGCAGTTACTTGGCAAAAAAAGAAAGGACCGGCCATGTGTCCAATTACTAAGCCAGCCCCACATGTGTGTCTGCATCCCTCCTAATCTGTGAAGAGCCAGATAGTCCTATGTATAGACAGCAAAGTCCACATAAGCTCACTGATGCACCCATGCCTTGCTCCTCCCAGGATGACCCTAAGGAGGACTCCCCCACATGGACTTGGTCAGTCTGAGCCTTTAAAAGCTGGAGGGAAAACCTGTCCTTCCCAACATGGCAGTCTGCTGATGGGGTAGGACTGGCCTTAAAATGTCAGAGTTGGGAAGGTCCTTTAAAAATTCCTGTTTAAGATCCTTGCTGTAGCAGAGGGTTTCCTCTAACTACAACAGGATCTAGTTACAACAAGGTGCAGGGGCAGACACAGTCTGTGGGTGGCTGTTCATCCTTCCTCTCCCAAGGCAAGGCCACTGAAGGAGTGAGGGAGTGCTAGCTGCAAGCCTCCAGAGCATTCCATAGATGCCTGAGACCCACGTATGCTAGGGAAGCAGGAAGGAGGAAACAGAATGCAAGAACACCCTGGGCAGCCTGCATGTGCCTCTAATGCAGCCTACAGGGAACACAGACAACACTAAGCTGGTCCCTTTACTCTGAGACAGGCAGGCAGCTGAGAGAGAGAAAGAGAGTGAAAGAGTGAGAGAAAGCACTATCCAGTCTGCCTCCTAAGTAGTGAGGAAACCTAAAGAAAAATAAGACAGTGCTTGGCTTGCAGATAGACTGTGAGGTTTGTCAGTGCGTGCGTGCGTGTGTGTGTGTGTGTGTGTGTGTGTGTACATGCATGCACTTGTATGTCTGTGCACGTGTGTGTCTTCACAAAGATAGACCGACTGTCCCAGGATGCAGCCTTCAGGCCAGATTTCCTCAAAGTGAGCAGAAACTACAAGGCTGCAAGAGCTTTGATGGACTCTGAAAACTTTGCTAAGATACCTTGGAGGGGCTATATAAAGCATTCAGGGCAACTCTTAGAGATGTTTTGACTTTTTGATATTTTAAAGTTCCTTAGAAACATACCAGAGCAACTAGCAATCTCTTGATATAGAACAATGAACCACTCATCCTCTGTGAGCACAAGGCCTCAGGAATCTGTTGTAGGATTAATTCCACTGTCCTATGTCACACATCTCTATAAAGCAGAGTTCCTCCCAACACTCAATTATTTTAGGGGCCTGCAACTAAGAGCTTTTCTGTTTTGTTTTGCTTTTCCACATAGGTTTGCATTTTAATTAGTTCCTATTTTTGTTGCTTTTCCTCTGTTTATCGCCAGGTTGGCTTTTGGCTTTGACAAAATTAGTACATTGAGAATTAAAACTTAAACACTAGAAACTCTTTTACCTCTAACATTAAAAATACAAAATTGCATATTTGCTGAAAGCCCAGGTCTTTGATTTAATTAGCCCATAAGTACTGCAGACTTTGGAGATGAATAGACTTGAAGTGAAATCCTGTTTTTGATAGTTACTTATAGGTTACTCTGTAAGTTCCTTAACCCCTCTGCATCTCAGTTGTCTTATCTGTAAAGTAGAGATAATTATGAGCCCTTATTAGGTTGCCTGAGGATTAAATTTTCAGTCCTGTACGGCAAGCACCACATGGTAGCTACTTCCTTTCCCAGCTGTCCTCTTGTCCTCTTGTGCCTGTCAGCAGCTGTCATTCCCAGACGTGGTTCATACAGCCACTGTCCATCTTTATAAAAAGCCTGACATGGGGGCTTCTTTTAGGGAAGCATGAGGGAAGAGAAGTCAGGAGCTATTAGGATCTGTTAATCCTAGCATTCTAACATATTTCCTTTGAACAAAGGGCACTACTATCATGAATCATGTACATGAGAGGACTTATTGCCTGGGAGAGGCATGAGTATATTTTGGTTAAGTGATGAGACTGGAATCAGGCAGCCTGGGATCATGTGCCAGCTTAGCCGCTGACTAGCTGTATGGCATTAGGCAGGACCATGTCATTGTGTGAAAATCTCAATTTCCTCATTTGTGAAATATAGGAAGTGGCTTATACCTCACAGGATTAGTTGTTATATTTATTAAATTAAGTACTTATTAAGCACTTTTTCAGCTATCTCCTACTCTACAATAAGCGATCCCAAAACTTAGTGACTTAAAATGAGTCTATGATTTTTCATAATTCTGTCAGCTAAGCTGGGCTCAGCTGGGTGATTCTTCTACTCTATGCAGTATCTTTTGGGGCCAAAACATCCAAGATAACTTATTCACTCCTGTCTCACATCTCACTTGGGATGGTTGAATAGCAGGGGGCTCTCTTTCTCTCTATGCACACCATGTCACCGTGTGTGTGTGTGTGTGTTTGTGTGTGTGTGTGTGTGTGTGAGAGAGAGAGAGAGAAAGAGAGAGAGAGACACCTCTCCATTTGCTGTCTTGGGATTCCTTACAGCATGGTAGTCTCAGAGTAGTTCTTACTCAGCACCTGGCTTTCCAGAAAGAGAAGAAACAGGAACTTCTAGGATCCCTAAAGTATAGGCCTACTACTGGTATAGTGTCATTTCCACCAAATCATATTGGTCAAAGTAACTCAAAGGATCAGCCCCGATTCCAGGAGAGGGGAAATACACTTCATCTCTGCAAGTGAGGAATAACATATGCATCCAAGAAGGGAAGGAACTGAGGGTGACCATATTTGGGAACCAGGAACCATAAGCACTTAGTCCGGTGCCTGAAACAAAAGGAGTCACTTAAAAAATGTTTAAGATTAGATTGGGATCTATGGACATAGTAGTAAGTAAAACACAGACTTGGCATGTTAGGCTGGGCCAGGTGGTTTACACCTGTGATCCTAGCACTCTGGGAGTCCTAGGAGGGTGGATTGCCTGAGCTTACAGGTTCGAGACCAGCTGAAGCCAGAGCAAAACCTTGTCTCTAAAAATAGCCGGGCATTGTGGCAGACACCTGTAGTCCCAGCTACTTGGGAGGCTGAGACAAGAGAATCACTTAAGCCCAAGAGTTGGAGGTTGCTGTGAGTTGTGATGCTACAGCACTCTCTTGGGGGCCAACAAAGTGAAACTGTGTTTAAAAAAAAACACACAGACTTAGGAGATTTTGGATCCTTCAGACAGATGAACAAGAAATAATGCCAAGGAAGCATTTCCAAAAAAAAGCACCAGAAATGCCACATTTTTCCTCACCTATTACATCTACACATAACATAAATGCAAAGGCTTATGTAAAAGGCCTTCTTGGACTGCTGAACATGGTGCTGAAGTCCTGCTTGCCATGGGGGTTAATGCAAATGAATGCAAAGACACCTGGAAACAGGCAATTCTTACAAGGCAGTGAAGAATGTAGATCCCATTTTAAAGGAGACTTTTGGCCAAAGATGTGTCAGAGTAACTAAAAAAAACTGTTTGGCAAGCAATTTCTACTACAATAAGGAATGATTTTATATGCCTGTCATTCTGTCAGGCATTAGACAATGATGGATATGCAAGCAGATACAGCTGCAACAAAGCCCGCGGTGGAAAGAACATGGATATTTTCATTAATCGGACTTCAGAGCAAACAGTGCAGGCAGAACTTCGTAAGTGCCAGGTCAGATCTGCTCACATAAAAAAAAAAAAAAAAAAAAAAAAAAAAATCAGTTTTTCCCCATTCCACTTCATGCCCCAGGTTAGCAAAGTTGTATAATGTTGTTCTTAAATCAGAATGGAATAAAGGGTAAAGCAAAGCAAGAAGTGGTTGGTATATATGCTCAGCCTATAGATGACCAAGAAAAATTCCATTCATTTTGGGTAAATTGAGAAAACAGACATATTTGTAGTTAAATTATCAGTGTTTTCTTACACAGCTTTTTTTTTTTTTTTTTTTTTGAGACAGAGTCTCACTATATCGCCCTTGGTAGAGTGCTGTGGTGTCACAGCTCACAGTAACCTCAAACTCTTGGGCTTAAGCGATTCCCTTGCCTCAGCCTCCTAAGTAGCTGGGACTACAGGTGCATGCCACATACCCGGCTATTTTTGTTGCAGTTGCCATTCCATTGTTGTTTAGCTGTCCTGGCCCAGGTTTGAGCCGCCACCCTTGGTGTATGTGGCTGGCACTGTAACCACTGTGCTATGGGTGCTGAGCCATTCTCGTACAGCTTTTGCCAGAATATTTAATTTTGGGAGGAAATAAAGCACCACTATTGATATAAAACCCTTCCTTTTGAGGTTAGATAATATTCAAAGTTCGTAAAGATAGAGGAAGAGATTGGATCTGTGTTACAAGCTTTGTGTTTGTACCTTGGACAGATTTAAATGTGTTTGGGGACTCAGACTGTAGTCACAGTAAAATTGTGAAGCAGTCAACCTTTTCTGAGGCCCATTCTCTTCCATTATTCACCAGTTTTGCCTTGGAGTTGGCCTTTCTTTCACCCTTACCCTTGAGTGCTGTTGCTTGGTGATTCAAGCCTCTTCTCCCATATCAAAGCAATTTATACCAGAAAAGTAAATTTTAAAAACATGCTGGTAAAAGAATTTCTTTTAGGAAGGAAATGGCCTTTGTTTAGGGAAATACCTTGGTAAGTTGCTGAAGGGTCAAAAGGAGCAGCCCCCTTAAGGGCATGGTCAGAAAAGAGACAGAGAAACAACAAGTGCTCTCCCAAGTAAACAGCCCTTAAGAAATAGGGTTACTGCAGAGAAGAAAAAATATTAATAAAATTCTGAGCCTCTTGGCCAGTAGCTGGCATTTAAGGTGGCAGAAATGACTCAGTGACTTTTTTTAAATAGCATTAACTACTACAATAGCGATTCCCAAACTTACCTGGGTCACAGCACCCTTGGTGTCTCCAGAATTCCTTCATAGTGTCCTCTGAGCCAAAAAAAACAAAAACAAAAAAAAACAAACAAACAAAAAAAAAAAAACCTACCAGTTCCTTAATTAAGTAGTGAGCTCAAACAGCTTAATATGCCTTAACAATTTAGTAACAGTTCAAAATACTTTAAGGCGGGGTTCGGTGGCTCACACCTATAATCCTAGCACTCTGAAAAGCTGAGGTAAGAGGATCACTTGAGCTCAGGAACTCGAGACCAGCCTAAGCAAGTGAGACCCTCTCTATTTAAAAATAGAAAAACTAAGGTGGTGCCTGTGGCTCAACGGAGTAGGATGCCAGCCCCATATGCCAGAGGTGGCAGGTTCAAACCCAGCCCAGCCCTAAAACTGCAAAAAAAAGAAATAGAAAAACCAGCCTGATTATAAAAGTGTTGCCAAATCTGTTTTAGTTATCTGCATATAGCAATGATTGGCTTCTTTGAATTGTAGTTTTTGCACCTTGATGCATTAAAATAGGAAAATTATTTGTCTCTGAGCACTAAACTCATCTTTTACTTTTGCATATTTCTCTAATACTTCAGATCCAGATTGTGGAGAAGGTTAGGAAAAAGACATGATTCTGTGTTTTGAATTACTGTCAGAATTACATATGTAATTACAACAAACTTTTTTAAAAAGGACGTTGCATTGTGCTGCAAAAATTTGAATATTCATATTTCTTGTTTTTTTCTTTGTATATTTTACATTTTAATATGTTGAACTGCTGCAAATTTGTAACGGATTAATTTTGTGATAGGAGTTTAAATGTGTTGTCACTGTCTCCATTGTCTTCATTTTGTCCGGAGCCTATCATTATGGAAACAATAAAATTTATTGTGTCAAAAAAGAAAATCCAGCCAGGCATTATAGTGGGCACTTGTAGTCCCAGCTACTCAGGACGCTGAGGCAAGTGGATGGCTGGAGTTTAAGAGTTTGAGGTTGCTGTGAGCTGTGACATCCTGGCACTTTCCTATGGGCAACAGGGGGAGACTGTCTCAAAAATAACGATAATAATTTAAAATTAAAGTAATTTTATTTTATTATTAAATAACCACAATGACTTACTATTCAGATATGTGGTTCTTGGACCTGCACACCTGCACGACCTTGGAATAAGATTAGATACTACCATCCGCATTTCCCTTTATATATTGATTTTCACTTAGGGCTTGCTTTTACCTCAGTGACCCAAAACATCTAGCGTCACAAAGATGAGATATTATTGAAAGGATGTAGCACAATCTACTGTTAGAATTGTGAACTACTTTGAATTAGTAATTTGCATAGTGTCTGGCAAATGTTGAACATTACTTTTTTAACCATAAAATGTAAAATATCCCATAGCACCACCACTATAATTGTAGCATCTGAGGGCACCTGGTACACAGTTTAGGACTCATGGTACTACAGTATTCACTTTTAAGTTGTTGGTACTGACTGTCATGTCAAGTCCTTCTATTTTTTCCAACTTTCAGTCAATTCTAATAAACCTGAAAGGGCTTTGTGTGAGTCTAAAAATGGATGAGTGTCAGAGATGGTTCAGGGAGGCAGGCAGGGGGCAGATATACACGTGGGAAGAGGAGTCAAAATGAGAACTAGTTCAACAGAGGCAGGAGCTCAGTGGGGAGAGACCATGAGTGGACATGACCTCTGGAGTCCTAGTAGAAATACCAGGGGGGCATTCCACTTTTCACAAGATTGGGAATAAAATTTGAGCCAGTCTTCAGGTATAATGACTCTAGATGACACTTTTTAAAAGAATTGAACACCTATTATCTCAGATTTTGGCAAAGATTGTAGAGTATTTAATGTAAATTACCATTATTGTATAGCCTAAAATTGGAGATATGTGTCATGAGGACAAAAAGAAATCCTTCTGTAGAATATATTTTAATGACAAAGCAGCCAGGGTGGAGCCCAGCCTTAAGGATGGGCATTTTACATAAATAGAGTAATAATGACATACCCAAGTAGCAATTTGCCCTTCTTTTGCCGAATCCTTTTCTGTGCCTCACTTTCCTTGCTCTGTACAACCTATCCTGCCACTCTGTTGTCTTGTCACAGGCAATAAGAATTAGGCCATATTTAGTGACCCTTTGAATTTATATTCCTGATTTCCAGGTCATGGTGAGATCCAGGTCAGGGACTGGAAAACTTTTTTCTGTAAAGAGCCAGATAGTAAATATTTTGGGCTTTTCATACAATGCCATCTCTGTCATAACTGCTCAATTTTAGTAGCACAAAAGCAACCAAAGACAATACATAAAGAAATGAGCGTAGATGATTTCCAATAAAACTTCATTTGCAAAAATAGGGAGTAGGGTCCAGGCGTGGTGGCTCACACCTCACTCTGGGAGGCCAAGGCAGGTGGATTGCCCTGAGCTCATAGTTTCGAGACCAGCCTGAGCCAGAGAAAAACCTCATCTCTAAAAAAGATAATTGGGTGTTGTGGCAGGCACCTATAGCCCCAGCTACTCAGAAGGCTCAGGCAAGAGAATCACTTGACCCCAAGAGTTGGAGGTTGCTGTGAGCTGTGACACCATTGCACTTTACCAAGGGTGACAAAGTGAGACTCTGTCTCAAAAAACCAAAAACAAAAACAAAAAACCCCCAACTTTTTGATTTATTGATCTGTTGTATAATCCTTTTGTTTTCAATTTCATTTAATTCTGCTCTAATTTTGGTTATTTCTTTTCTTCTGCTGGGTTTGGGATCAGAATGTTCTTCCTTTTCCAGTTGCTTGTGATGTCCCATTAAGTTGTTAACTTCCTCTCTTTCTGTTCTCTTGAGGAAGGCTTGCAGTGCTATAAATTTTCCTCTTAGGACTGCCTTTGCAGTATCCCAGAGGTTCTGATAAATCATGTCTTCATTGTTGTTTTGTGCCAAAAATTTGGTAATTTCCTTCTTAACCTCATCTATGACCCAGCTATCATTCAGCATAAAGTTATTTAGTTTCCATGTTTTTGTATGAGTATGCAGATTCCTGTTGTTACTAAGTTCAACTTTTTTTTTGGAATTTTTATTTTATTTTTATTTTTATTAAATCATAGCCGTGTGCATTGATATGATCATGGGGCATCATATACTAGCTTCATTCGACTTTTATTACATGATTGTCTAAGAAGATGCAAGGAATAATTTCTATTTTTAAAAATTTGCTAAGGTTAGACTTGTGACCTCAGATGTGATCAATTATGGAGTATGTTCCATTGGCTGATGAGAAGAATGTGTATTCAGTTTTGTTAGGATGAAATGTTCTGTAGATGTCTGCTAAATCCAATTGTTGAATTGTTAACTTTAAGTCTAAAATTTCATTGCGTAGCTTCTTATTGGAGGATCTATCAAACGCTGCCAAAGAGTGTTAAAATCTCCGACAATTATGGAGCTGGAGGAAATCAAGTTGCTCATATCTGTTAGAGTCTCTCTTATAAATTAAGGCACATTCTGGTTTGGTGCATAAATGTTAATAATTGAAATCTCATCATGCTGCATGTTACCAGTAACAAATATGAAGTGACCATCCTTTTCTTTCCTTACTTTTGTTGGTTTTATGAAAAGGTCAATAAAATAGATAAACCTTTGGCTAACCTAACCAGGAAAAAAAGAGTAAAATCTCTAATTTCATCAATCAGAAATAACAACAAACTCCTCAGAAATTCAAAAAATTAGAGTAAAATCTCTAATTTAAAAAATTAGAGTAAATTTAAAAAATTAGAGTAAAATCTCCAATTTCATCAATCAGAAATAACAACAAACTCCTCAGAAATTCAAAAAAATCCTTAATGAATATTACAAGAAACTCTATTCTCAGAAATATTAAAATCTGAAGAAAATAGACCAATTTTTGGAAGCATGCCACCTCCTATACTTAGACAGAAAGAAGTAGAAATGTTGAACAGGCCTATATCAAGTTCTGAAACAGCATCAGCTGTACAAAATCTGTCTAAAAAGAAAAGCCCAGGGCCAGATAGCTTCACATCAAAATTCTACCAAACCTTTTAAGAGGAACTAGTACCTATATTACTCAATCTTTTCCAAAATATAGAAAAAGAAAAACTACTACCCAACACATTCTATGAACCAAACATCACCTTGATCCCCAAACCAGGAAAAGACCCACCAAGGAAAGAAAATTATAGACCAATATCACTAATGAATATTGATTTATAAATATTCAATAAGATCCTAGCAAACAGAATCCAGCAACACATCAAACAAATTATATACCAAGACCAAGTGGGTTTTATCCCAGAGTTTCAAGGCTGGTTCAATATAGGTAAATTTATAAATATAATTCATCACATAAACAAATTAAAAAACAAAGACCATATTATTCTCTCAATTAATGCAGAAAAGGCTTTTGATAATATCCAGCATCTTTTCATGATTAGAATACTTAAGAAAACTGGTATAGAAGGGACATTTCTTAAACTGATAGAGGCTACAACAAATCCACAGCCAATATCATATTGAATGGAGTTAAGTGGAAATCATTTCCACTTAGATCAGGAAGCAGGCCAGGCTGCACATTGTCACCACTGCTTTTCAACATTGTAATGGAAGTCTTAGCCATTGCAATTAGGGAAGAAAAGGTGATCAAGGGTATCCATATAGGGTCAGAAGAGATCAAACTTTCGCTCTTTGCTGATGATATAATTGTATATATGGAAAATGCCAGGGATTCTACAGTTACAAAATCAACACTCATAAATCTGTAGCCTTTATATATACAAATAATAGTCAAGCTGAAAAAAACAATCAAGGACTCTATTCCATTTACAGTAGTGCCAAAGAAGATGCAATATTTGGGAGTTTAACTAATAAAGGACATGAAAGATCTCTATAAAGAGAACTATGAAACTCTAAAAGAAAAGAAATAGCTGAAGACGTTAACAAATGGAAAAACATACCATGCTCATGGCTGGGAAGAATTAACATTGTTAAAATGTCCATACTACCCAAAGCAGTATACAATTTTAATGCAATCCCTATCAAAGCTCCACTGTCATACTTAAAAGATCACAAAAAAATACTTTATTTAGTATGGAATCATAAAATTCCTTGAATAGCCAAGACATTACTCAGAAATAAAAACAAAGCAGGAGGAATCACACTACCAGACTTCTGACTATACTATAAATCGATAGTGTTCAAAACAGCGTGGTACTGGCACAAAAACAGAGAGGTAGATGTATGGAACAGAATAGAGAACCAAGAGAATAACCCAGCTACTTACTATTATTTGATCTTTGACAAGCCAATTAAAAACATTCAGTGGGGGGAAAGATTCCCTATTTAACAAATGGTGCTGGGTGAACTGGCTGGCCACCTGTAGAAGACTGAAACTGGACCCACACCTTTCACCATTAACTAAGATAGACTCTCACTGGATTAAAGATTTAAACTTAAGACATGAAACTGTAAAAACTCTAGAAGAAAGTCAGGGAAAACACTTGAAGAAATTGGCCTGGGAGAATATTTTATGAGGAGGACCCCCCAGGCAATTGAAGCAACACCAAAAATACACTGATGAAACTAAAAAGCTTCTGCACACCCAAGAACACAGTAAGTAACGCTAGCAGACAGGCTTGAGAATGGGAGAAGATATTTGCAGGTTATGTCTCTGACAAAGGTTTAATAACCAGAATCCACAGAGAACTCAAACGTATAAGCAAGAAAAGAACAAGTGATCCTATTGCAGGCTGGGCAAGGAACTTGAAGAGAAACTTCTCTGAAGAAGACAGGTGCATGGCCTACAGACATATGAAAAAATGCTCATCATCCTTAATCATCAGAGAAATGCAAATCAAAACTACTTTGAGATATCATCTAACTTCAGTAATATTAGCCCACAT
>CAUYPK010000428.1:0-53556 GCA_963574355.1 Loris lydekkerianus | reverse complement strand
TAAATCTATAAGTATAATTCAGCACATAAGCAAATTAAAAAACAAAGACCATATGATTCTCTCAATTGATGCAGAAAAAGCTTTTGATAATATCCAGCATCCCTTCATGATCAGAACACTTAAGAAAATTGGTATAGAAGGGACATTTCTTAAACTGATAGAGGTCATCTACAACAAACCCACAGCCAATATCGTATTGAATGGAGTTAAATTGAAATCATTTCCACTCAGATCAGTAACCAGACAAGGCTGTCCATTGTCTCCACTGCTCTTTAACATTGTAATGGAATTTTTAGCCACCGCTAAATTAGGGAAGAAATGGCTATCAAGAGTATCCATATGGGGTCAGAAGAGATCAAACTTTCACTCTTCACAGATATGATTGTATATCTGGAAAACACCAGGGATTCTACTACAAAACTCTTAGAAGTGATCAAGGAATATAGCAGCGTCTCAGGTTGCAAAATCAACATTCATAAATCGGTAGCCTTTATATATACCAACAATAGTCAAGCTGGAAAAACAGTTAAGGACTCTATCCCATTCACAGTAGTACCAAAGAAGATGAAATATTTGAGAGTTTATCTAACAAAGGATGTGAAAGATCTCTATAAAGAGAACTAGGAAACTCTAAGAAAAGAAATAGCTGAAAACATTAACAAATGGATAAACATACCATGCTCATAGCTGGGAAGAATCAACATTGTTAAAATGTCCATACTACCCAAAGCAATATATAATTTTAAAGCAATCCCTATTAAAACTCCACTCTCATACTTTAAAGATCTTGAAAAAATAATACTTCATTTTATATGGATCCAGAAAAAACCTCGAATAGCCAAAACATTACTCAGAAATAAAAACAAAGCAGGAGGAATCACACTACGGGACCTCTGTCTATACTATAAATAGATAGTGATCAAAACAGCATGGTACTGGCACAAAAAGAGAGAAGTAGATGTATGGAACAGAATAGAGAACCAAGAGATGAACCCAGCTGCTTACCATTATTTGATCTTTGACAAGCCAATAAAAAACATTCAGTGGGAAAAAGATTCCCTATTTAACAAATGGTGCTGGGTGAACTGGCTGGCAACCTGTAGAAGACTGAAAGTGGACCTAAACCTTTCACCATTAACTAAGATAGACTCTCACTGGATTAAAGATTTAAACTTAAGACATAAAACTATAAAAATACTAGAAGAGAGTGCAGGGAAAACCCTTGAAGAAATCGGTCTGGGGGAGTATTTTATGAGGAGGCAGCTTCAAAAATATACTACTGGGACCTGATCAAACTAAAAAGCTTCTGCACAGCCAAGAACACAGTAAGTAAAGCAAACAGCTCTCAGAATGGGAGAAGATATTTGCAGGTTATGTCTCCGACAAAGGTTTAATAACCAGAATCCACAGAGAACTCAAACGTATAAACAAGCAAAGAACAAGTGATCCCATCTCAGGCTGGACAAGGGACTTGAAGAGAAACTTCCTTGAAGAAGACAGGCGCACGGCCTACAGACATATGAAAAAATGCTCATCATCCTTAATCATCAGAGAAATGCAAATCAAAACTACTTTGAGATATCATCTAACTCATGTAAGATTAGCCCATATCACAGAATCCCAAGACCAGAGATGTTGGTATGGATGTGGAGAAAAGGGAACACTTCTACCCTGCTGGTGGGAATGCAAATTAATACATTCCTTTTGGAAAGATGTTTGGAGAACACTTAGAGATCTAAACATAGATCTGCCATTCAATCCTATAATTCCTCTACTGGGTGTGTACCCAGAAGACCAAAAATTACATCATAACAAAAATATTTGTACCAGAATGTTTATTGCAGCACAATTCATAATTGCTAAGTCATGAAAAAATCCCAAGTGCCCATCGATCCATGAATGGGTTAATAAATTGTGGTGTATGTACACCATGGAATATTATGCAGCCTTGAAGAAAGATGGAGACTTTACCTCTTTCATGTTTACATGGATGGAGCTGGAACATATTCTTCTTAGTAAAGTATCTCAAGAATGGAAGAAAAAGTATCCAATGTACTCAGCCCTACTATGAAAGCAAAGGCTGGTTCTTAAGCTGACCTTTGGGTGCAGATGATCTAATTGAATCGTGGCTTTTGTCTGTGTGATGAAGAGCAGAAAGCTCCTTCATTCCTCCGCTGCTGTTCTTCTTTGTGCTGGGGGACCCAGGGACTGTCAGAAATAGAAATGGTGACATTATTCTCACCTTCTGAACACTGGTTACCACAGACCAGGACTCAGAGATAAAAGAGCATTCGGTAGAGAACGTTCACCTTTAAGTATATCTGTGAAGGTTTCGGAGCTACAGAAGATAAAATGAAGAAATAGCACGCTTGTATATCCAGTCTTCTGTTTATTATGGGAGGACATGGTATTTTAGAATTCCCATTTTCTCAGCATTGACACACCTCACAGGGAACAGAGCAGGACAGAGAAAGGAAGAAAATGGACCTGGGGCATCAACAGAGAACAGCCACCACAACCACCCTTGTGGACTTGTCCAGGGTTATGAGGGGAGGGTCAAGTCAGCATCCACTCCCACCCCATCTGAGGACGTGCTTCATTCTCATCTTTGCTAAATGACAGAGGCAACTTCAGGTCACCCAGGATCCCCAGGCACGGAGACGATGGTGAGCAATCCCAACTTCCCTTTTAGCTCTGCCCTGTGTGCCCATGTAATATATGTCAGCAGAATTGCCCCTCGAGGAGCCCAGTTCTGCCACCAAATCCAGGATCAAGCAAAGGACATTGGTCCTTCTTAAGGGTCTCCTACCATCCCCACAGCACTGGACAGGATGTGACACCAGAACTGGCGGAGGTAGTCATGGTGACTCAGGTGGTTCTTTGTCCTCAGACAGCAAGAAAAGGAATACCATCGGTTATTATCTTCCCGTGGTCCCCTAAAGTGTATTTCACAGAAGCTAAGTCCAACAAGATGCCCTGCAGTCAAATAAGTTTGGTAAATTTACATACTCTGCTAGGAAAAGCAAGATGCATGTTGGCACATTAAAGACTCACCTGCCGCCGGATGTTAGCACTGAGGAGTCAGCTCGTGTCTATCCTAAAAGCAGAAAGAACTTAGGCTGTTTAACCACAAAGTCTTTCCTTAACAAAACACCAATCCTCATCCCTTCAACCACTTTGAGAAAGGCTAGCCAATCGGGTCACAGGCATCAGAAACTAGAGTTTAAAGAGGACAAAGCTTACTCAGACACAGTAACCATAGTTCTCACCAAAAATGGACCTTGGCAAGCAATTCCAAATGAACATTTTTCAAATGTGTTATTTTTTTATAGAGCATTTCATCCTATAGCTTTATAGCTTGTTAACTTTTATTTCAAGCCAGCAACAGAGCCAATGTTATATCCATCTACGGCTGCAATAACTCTAATACCTTATGTTGGAATTTGAAAGGTAAACTGTGACAACATTCCAACTGAGATTATCATAGCATCACAGGACAAAGAGGATACAGACACAGGGTCAGACATCAGCCTTCCCGAGCTTAGTTCCAGGGTCTACCACTTCCCAGCTGTAAGACCTCAGAAAGTCCCTGGCCCTTTCTAAGCATATAATGTTCTCTTTAAAATCTTTAACATACTGATTATAGCAGAATAATACAGTTATACACAAGGATTGCCATGACCATAAATAAGTCACATAAAACCCTTGGCTCAGCCCCTGGCTCAGTAAGTGCCTGTCATTGTCATCATCATCATTATTACCCCCCACCCCTCCAGTCCTCGAGGCACCAGCACTTTGGCTATAAATTCTTGTTGAGCTGATGTCAGTGCCAAACAACTGAGTAAAAGATGAACACAGAGTAAAAGATGAACATCCTGGCCTTGCTCAGGGCTCGGAGTTTCTTCATATTGCTTTGTCTTGGCAGAAAAAAAAAAAAGTAACATTAGCAGATGGCCGTGTTGAAGATGTAAGTGGCAAATCGGGTTGATACAATCCTAGGGTGTGATGACATTGAGTTTTACATGTTTCTGGTAAAATCAACATTCTAAGACCAAAGTTATATTAAGTTGTTTTTACCCATTCCCACACTTACTAATTTCATTTAAATAATCATTCCAAATTTTATTTCCTTGTGCAAAGCTGTAAGTTCATATTTTAAATTAACTTATTAAAATAAATTGACTTTTTTGGTATAGATAGAGAAATCTGTAAACAAAAATATAATAAGCTTTAAACTGCCCTGCCTTTCTCCTCTCTCCTTCACTCTCTTTCTCTCCCCTCCTTAATTTTTCTTATCCGTTGGAAGGGACGTTTTTCAACTTTAGAAATTTTGAGATACATTTCTTGAATCATTTCTCCACTCAGATACCTTTGAAATATTTATCATGTTTTAACATGACAAAGAATGATTTCTTGTTTTGAAAACAAAATCTTTTAGAAACAGAATTTCTCTAATACTCAGTATATGATTAAAACAGTACAAAATCAAAGGTCAGCTAAAGTTCAGCAGTTCCCAGCAGATATTCAGTTCATGCCCCGTGTAGGACGGGTGAATCATTTGATGTGACGTCCATTGTGTTAGTGGTGCTAGAAGCTCCCACAGCCTGGCTAACTACGCCTGCTGGTGAAGCACAGTCAAATGTGCCTTCCTCAGGCCTGCACCTGCCTTGCTCCACTTGGAAGTGTTTGTGAAATTGCCGGTCCTAATGCAGATGAGTGAATCACACCAAGCAACCCACAGAGCAGCAGCGTGTCAGGGTTCTTTCCGTCACCAACCCTCGGTGTCACTCAGTGCTAAAGTTGTGCATGACTTGTACATCTAAGCTCTGGGCTTGATCTCAACTCGTTACATTTTTAACTCAAGTTAAAGGAACTGTTAAAGTCCTGGCCATGCATTTCATTCAAATCAATTCTAAATTGTTATGATTACAGGTTCAGGGCTTTATATATGTTGATTACACCTCAAGAACCTCTCTTCAAGTATTTGCCTTCCTTAGATACATCTCATTTCTTGCGTTGGCGGTTGTTTCATCACATTACTGGTTAGGCCCAGAGAGTATTTTTTTCATTCACCCTGGTCCACATCGCTTAATCTGGAATTATTCCAATAACTTTATCTTCTGTTTGCCCACTTTTATGGGAATCATTTTATAAACTCATAAGTCAAAATATTTCTTTGTCTCTGATTACTTCTTTTATCTGATTTGCTCTCTAATTTTCAAAAGCTCCCCCACAATCTATCTGTTCTAGTTGACAGATTGAACATGCTTCTCTTAGCACTGAACTATTTTCTAAGAAATATTTTCCTACTACAAATTTCAGGTTCATTTTAATCCCTGAGCCTGTTTCAAGCAAACAAAAGATAATCAGGGAAAATTCACTCAGAATTTGTAATCATTTTAAATTAATGCCACCCCTTTTATGTTTTCTAAATTTTTTTCTCAATTACTAAATGCTAACCAAAAGTTTTATTGGCAAAACTCGTTATGAATTTTCCTCCTTGTTTCTTCTTGATGTTGATTTTTATAGTCACTGGACCAGTTTACACTTCACATAGCTGATGTCGTGTATTTTGTACTATTTTATCAAAAGCAACTTACAAATTATTTTTCCTTCCAGGAAAGTTGAGGGAGGGTGGAGGTTGGCAGTGATGAGGTGGCAAGACCCCACATAGCACTTAAGCATGAGGAATGTTTATGAATGTTATCCAAACAACATTTTTCCCCAGTGTCCAGTCTAGTTCTCTCTCACTCCCCTGAATTACCAGGAACCTCTGAAAGGGGCCCCGCCAGTGCTAGGGCTACAGACCTGAGCTCACAAGCAGTGACCTCCCTACAGGTGTACCTGGCGGCAGGCACTGTGTACGGCCTGGAGAGCCAGCTGACTGAGCTGGAAGATGCTGCCCGCTGCATCCACAGTGGCACTGATGAGACCCAACTGGCAGATCTGGAGGACCAGGTGGCCACAGCTGCAGCGCAGGTCCACCATGCTGAACTCCAGGTGAGAACTCTCCCCTTTGCCCAGAGGGGAGCCCACAGGATGAGAGAGAGGACCCATCTCTCACAAGAATTGTCTGAAGGCTGTTGAATTCATCAGTTTCCATCATCTCCAGCTTGCGTGGATATGGTCCTTCCAGGTAGATTCCACCCAATACTTGTTTTATAGAGTACAGCCATCTTCTCTCCCAGATTATAGCCTTGATAATACAGGGTGGCCATAAAGTTCGTGTGCAATTTAAAAAAACAGACTCTTTAAAATTGCACACAAACTTTATAGCCACCCTGCATATTGGATTTACTTTAAAATTTTATGCCAATTTCCTCTTTGACAAATTTCCTGGACCGTATGAATGAACCTTGCTTCCCATTCCATCTCAAGACCACCCTTATCTGGCCTTTATCGTGTTGTTGATTACTTATTTAATGCCAGTTTTCCCCACCGTAGACTAAAAGCTCCATGAGAACAGAACTATAGCATGTAACTTAAACACAGATTTGACACTTGATAAAAAATGGAAAGAATAAATGAATGAAATTGGAAGTATAAATTTCTCAGGCCAATATTTTGCCTGAGAAGCAAACAGGATTTAGATATGACTATTTCAGAACTGATTGCTATAGACTCCATAACTTTGTGAAGTTTTTTTATAAATATTCCCTTGGGGCCTGGTGTGGTGGCACATATCTATAATCCTAGCACTTTGGGAGGCTGAGGCAGATGGATTATTTGAACTCAGGAGTTTGAGACTAGTCTGAGCCAGAGCAAGACCCCATTTCTAAAAATAGCCAGGTGTTGAGGCAGGTGCCTATTATCTCAGCTACTTGGGAGGTTGAGGCAAGATCATTTGAGCCCAAGAGTTTGAGGTTGCTGTGAGCTATGATGACACCATGGCACTCTGACTCAGGGAATTGAAGTAAGACTCTGTCTCAAAAACAAACAAACAAATTAAATAAATAAATAAATAAATAAATACTTATTTGGCCTTTGACCCTGTCAGTCAAAATTGACCATAGATTGATCTCTAATTCCTGAACTGAGTCTGCAGACATATAGATGTTCTCAGAGACCTGTGACAATATTTTCTTCCTTAAAAGGGACCCATATGTTACTCAAGTTTGAGAAACACTGGTCTCTGCAACATAAATTCAGCACAGACCATCTGGTTCTTTGGATTCTGCATCTTAAAACTGCACCCTCGCGAGAATTGTGGTCAATTAGAAACTACCTCTGGATAGAGAAGATGACAATCTCAGGTGATAATTATTTTAAAAGTAATTTTAATTTAAGAAAATCATAACTCCTCACATTATTAATCACTCTCGAGCATGAGATGGTGCAATTCTCTGCTCTGTGAATTAATTAGTGCTGTGAACCAGAAATGGTCTCAGCAGACAGGTGACCCTGTTGACTACTATCAGTAAGAATGGCTTAAGAGCAGCTGTTCTCAAAATATATATATGTGTATATACATACATACATACATACATACATTTCAGTCAAGACTTCATCAATTTACTTTCAAAGGTTTTAGGAGGATATTTTTGTTGGGTTTTTTGTTTGTTTTGCTTTGTTTTTTTTAGACAGAATCTCTCTTTGTCACCCTTGGTAAAATGCGTCATAGCTCGCAACAACCTCAAACTCTTGGGCTCAAATGATCCTCTTGCCTCCCAAGTAACTGGGACAAGAAGCTCAACCTCTTGAGCCCAAAAAAATCCCCCAGCCTCAGCCTCCCAGAGGGCTAGGATTACAGGCGTGAGCCATGGTGCCCAGCCTTTTTCAAAATTTTATACAATGGAATCAAATCATTTGTTTTCTGGTACATTGTACAGCAAACACTTCCTAAGTAATTTAGCAGGAAGTAATATCTATGGATATTTGGATGGTATTATTGGATAATTCGTTATTCCTGCTTCCAAATTTGTCTAGGGTTGAATTTTTAAAGCCCATGTTTTATGGCAGAAAATCCTCACGTCACAAATGTCCATTTTCTGTGCTTTTAAATGTGCCTATTTTATTACTCATTTTTAAATATACCAATAATGTTACCAATAATCCCCAAGGTTCAGTGAGCCTTACTTTGTGCCAGGAGTTGTGTTTAATGTTTTGCCTCATTATTGGATTTAATCTTTTCAGCAGCCTCATGAAGTGGCTGCTGCTATTCTCCTTTTATATCTGAGTAACTAGAGGCTCCAAAAGGTTAAACTACCTTCCCAAAGCCAAATAGCTAGAAAATGGTAAAACCTGCATTTTCACCCAAGTCTTTGTGACCTCACAGGCCACATTCTTAACCAGATTGTGCTGTGTGGTTTCCTAAGAAGTGTGTCAGTCCTCCCATGAGGCTATGCACTCACCTGGGAGTTCGTAATTTGCATGGGAGGATGTGGACCCTGCAGTCAGCTTTGCTGATCTCTCAACAGGACATCCATGCACGTGGAGACTCTCCCATGCTGCCTGCCGGTTACTGCCAGAGAAGAAAATCTCCAACTCCCTGTTGTCCATTCTCATCCTAAGTCTAGTCTTATCTCACTGTTTCCTGTACAATGGCAAGAGGGTCCCCACTGAGGAGGACAAATAGGCTAAATTGTGCTCTTAGACCAGGACACAGTCTAAGGACACTGTCAACTTAGGGTTTACCTTTGAGACAGTGCTGAAGAAGACTGCAGAATGACCTGTGGGGAGCATGTAAGGGTCCTGGCACACAAGGTACTTTCTAGGAGCCTTCCTAGAGACGGGCTCTCTCACTCTACAATCAGGAAAAGCTGCTCTTCTGAGTACTTGGTCTGTATCTTGTGGACATAGTGTCCTACACTGTGCTTTTGGCTTTGACTCTCAGGAAACGCAGAGCTGAACTGGTCATCCCCTTCTAATGAATCTGCAACTCATGAGGAATATAGTCTTAGGAATGAAGTGGAACGTAATTATATAGAAAGATGACAAAATATAGGCAGAATCACCCCTTGACAATCTCTTTTCCTCTTTCTTTGTTCCTTGTCCCTATGGACTAAAACTTCTTATTCTAGAACCTAAACAGTCAGCAAATCATGTCAGCATCTTGCTTTCCATTGATGGAGTCGTATAGAGCCCTCTGAATGAGCCTCTCCATCAAAACTACTTTCAGGAAAGAAAGTGGGCATCTAATTCATACCAGTTGCAAATGACTGGTAAAAACTTAGCCTGCAACTTTTTTTAGGCTTGTGCAATTTATTGGTCTATAAACCAAAGGAATGCAACTCTCAAGGTGAAATTTGAGCAGTCAAAACAGGAAGGCTTCTGGGGGCCAGGAAGGAACAGGGCTCACAGCATCTACTTCTTTGGGCTGGTTACTAAGCAGCTTCACTTGCCTCCTGCCACCAGCTGCCACAGATGTGACCTTCACCCATCTTGTCCTCTGACTGAGGCTTCCACTTCTCAGGGGTAGGAGAGGCATCTCCCAAATTTACTGACACTTGAGCCCATGTCCTTGCTCTTCCTCTAGCAGCTATCCCAGGAGGCTTTGTCCAAGGAAGCTCTCAACAAATGACAGAGAATTAGAATTTGTCTTAAAGGGAAGCAACAGAGATCTCAGGAGTGGGTCACAGACATGCTGGCTGCTGGGCCTGCCTTCCAGGTTCTGTTGGTGCCCAGCAACACCCAGGATGTGCCATCTCAGCATGATCCCTGCCTCTCCCCTCAATTCTGCTAGCCTTTTCCTGCCTCTTCCTGTCCCCCATGTCAGACCTTGACAAGTCTCTGAGAAATTGGCAATGTGGCAAGAGCATGAACATTGACATTGATTACAAGCCCTGCCCCAGACCAACTATGAGGTGTTGGGTTTATATCACTTAGTCCGTTAAGCTACAGTTTCTCTATCTGTGAACCCAAGAGACTGTACTTACTTCATGGAATCATTTTGAAGCATGGATGAGTCCGTGTATTTAATGCACTTAGCATGGTACCTGGCACACAGTAATGGCCTTTTCCTAAGGGCAGGAATAGTGTCTTCTTCATCTCTGGTGACAGGGAGGTCCAGAGTTCTCTCCTGGAACTAAGTGGGCGCTTGCTCTCTATTTCTGCCTTCAGACGCTACTGGAAGGAAATCTGGGCTCTCTAACCCTTCCATGTTATAAATGAGGAAACTTATGCCCAGAGAGAGGAGGGAGTTTCTCAAAGCCCTTTGGCCTCTTAATGGAAAATATAGACTCAAACCGGGGCCTGCTGGGCCTCCCTCCTAAAACCTGGTGCTGTGGTTTGGGTTTCATGAAGTTACTGAAGAAGGAAGCAGGAACTATAAATCACACTTCCCTTCAAAGCTTCGTTCACATGTTGCCTCCTAGGGAAGCCTTCCCTGACCACCCTCCCTCTACCCAGGTTTCTGTTTATCCCTAGGCATACTCTGGCAGCTCTAGAGCTACCAAATTAGAAAGTTAAACATATAAAGAAGGGCTGTGTTTTATCTTCCCACTACACACTATAGAGAGGTGCTTGACAGAAGTTGAATGAATGAAGGAACACACATCAAAGCAGATTTTTCTTTTATAAACTCAATAACAAAGATTCCCCATCTGTAGTTCCTCTCTGCCAATCTATCTTTCTGTTGCATTAAGATTTCTGATATCGAGAGCCGGATTTCAGCCCTGACCATCGCGGGATTAAACATAGCACCATGTGTGCACCTCACAAGAAAACGGGATCAGAAGCAAAGGAACCAGGTGTGTTTGTCCCTCACCCCACTGGTCATGCTGCATGACCTGGAAAATAAAAGATAAATAAATAAATAAATAAATAAATAAAGATAAAATACCTTTGGCTTTGCAAAGATGTATTGACCATTGTGTTCTGTTTGTAGGTACAAACCATAGACACATCCCGGCAGCAGAGGAGGAAATTGCCTGCTCCACCAGTGCCAGGTGTGCTTAAAATAAAACCACAGAACTGCCAAAAAATTAAACCTGACTCATTCACTGTGAGTAACGCAGACATCTGAGTTTGAGGGCTAGATCTAATGAAGAGTTCTCGTGAAGAATTGTTCTTGTCCTCTTGACTTTCTTCTTCTTTACCCAGAAGAAACCCTGCAACCATACTTACAGGACTCCAAGTGGTTTATTTGTGAGGTGACTCCAGGAAGCACTGGTAGGAGAGGAAAGAAATGATTCAGGGAAGGAAAGTAAGCCAACACAGGGTAACTTTAGTTGGCAAGTTATTTCATTGGGCAATTAAGGCTAATCCTCTTGGACCTCTGAGAGAAGGAGCTGACCACACTTCAAAGTCTCCTGCCCAGAGAGGAGGAAAATGGGGGTTTGTGTATTTTCACTCCCATCCATCACTGGCTGGTACTTCTGATCTGCCCTTCATGAGCCCAGAATGAGGTGCTTGCAGTAGCATCACCTGCACCACCATGCTGGATGGTGACTGTCAGGAAGAAATGAAAAGAAATTAAATGTATCTGCCACAGCATCCAACCTAAAAGGGACTCCAGCAATGCCAGTCATATCACCTTCATTCAGGTGATATTTTTAACAATTTCATTGGGTTCAGAAGCCACATAATGAAGATGCCAAAAGAGAGGTTTAAATTTACCAAAAAAAAAAAAAAAAAAGTCCATTGGAGTCTTGCTTCTGCCATTCATCATTTAACAAACATTCATCAGATGCTTGCTTATTCTACGAAACCCTACACAGTTAAAACTTACCAAGGTTATCAAGGTGTTATAAAGGTAATATGGCACATGTGCTGTATATTCCTTAACACCCCCCATGTGTCTGGGCAGCTTCTGATAATCAAACACATTGATATCCTTGCAGCAAAGCATGAGAACATTCACGCTTGGTGAGATGGACAAAGACTTAAATAGCCACGTCAGTTCAGGTCAGGTTTTGTAATCAGATGATTTGGGCTCTAAAGTTATAAAAATCTGTAGGTTTTAGAGCCTTTTATACTTCAGGATTTGAAATAATAATTTATGGACTCCAGTCCATTATTTCCAAGCTACCTTTCCCCCAGAAAGCTACAAAACAATGTCTTAACCTATTTGGTCAATCATAAAAATAAACACAAAATAAAAAAATTGTGCAAACATTGTAGAGAAATGTGATGCCAAGCCTACAATAAAAATCTAAGTAATCTGGCCAGCTGACCTTTTTCCTTAACAATCAGTCCATTTTCTGGGTAACCCTTATTCTCATTTATTTTCTTTTAGCTGAAAAAATTGAGACATCTTCAGTGACCACCATTAAAACATTTAACCGCAACTTCATTCTCCAAGGCTCCTCAATGAACAGGCCTAAAGAAAGGAAAAGCAGCACCAAGGATTTGACGGTAAATATCATCTCTGTCTTAATGCTTGTCACTTTCACCATTCACAATATCTCCAGCCTGCAGCCTTTCCTTCTGCAGCCCCCACCATCAGAACACCCATCTTCTCTGCCCAGCCATATAGTCCCTGGTTTTGGAGTTTCTAAAAAACCTGAATAACATCCTACCTGGTATTGCTAGCCTCTTAAAATGTGAGTATATCATCTCAATTCCATCTCCAGCTCATTGTAGGAACCAGATCTAACACAAGAGAAATAAAAATATATGTATACAGGACTGTAAGGTGTTTTTATTGTTCTCCATCCATGTTCACTCTTCCTTAAATTTCTTGTTAGCCATTAATGCTGTGTTCCTGAAAAAATTTTGCAGCTGTCCCTAAATGTTACAAAGGAAGGAGCAGTAGATAATTTGCACAAACTCTAGATATCATATAAAGAAGGCTAATGGATCATTTGCTAAAACCAAAATATCTGTCAGAATTTTGGAAAATGCTTAATGCTACTTTTATGGGAAATAAGGATCCAGCTAAACTGTCTCAGTGACCAGCTATGTTGATGGTAGCTCACGTCTGGGATGACAAGATTGAAGCAGGACAATCTGTTGCCTCTTATGCAACACTGACCCCTCTCCCCCTCCCCATTGTCCCTGTCTCATAAGCACAGAAGCACCAGGTCACGGCATAATGGTGGACACAGCCTTTGGAGTCACAGTCTACTCTCTCAGGCACCGGATGGCAACAGTGCTACTTACTCCCTGCCTTCCCATCACTGGTCAGCCACTAACCCAGACTTTTCAAAGTCCCCCTTGCTTCTGACTATCACTTCAAAGATCTAAAAAGATGTGTTACCACATTAAAATCAGGGTCGGAAGAAGAACTGGTTATAGATAAGATAGTTAAAAATAAATTAACTTTAACAGAGATAGAGATCCGTGGTTGCCAGGTGCTGTCAAGAGGGAGAAGAGGAAAAAAACTCCTTACTGGGTAAGGCGTTTTACTTTAGAGTGTTGGAAATATATTGAAACTGGATAAAGGTGTTGGTGGGTACAACTTTATGGATTACCAAATATTACTGAATTGTTCCCTTTAAAATGGTTGATTTTATGTTATGTGGATTTTACCTCAGTAAAATAAAATAAAATAAAATTAAATTAAAATTAAAATTAAATTAAATTAAATTAAAATTAAAATAAAATAAAAATAAATCACCTTAAAGTAACACAGGTTAAAAATGAAAGAATGAACAATCCTTACCAAACAAAAACAAAAAAGAAAGGCCAAAGATACTCCTTTCAGATGAAAGAGAATTCAAGACAAGAAGCATTGAAAAAACAAGGAGGAAGGATGTTTTAGTTTTGATAAAATAAGGTAGTTAAGCCAGAGGCTTTCTCAGTTTGTCAAACAGTAGAGCAATACAATTTATGGTGCAATGATTAGTGACCTTAAAACTCCCTATCACCCTTTGGCAGCCCAAATATACCATAAATATATACAAATTAGAGAACTGAGTAGTGTAATTATTAAGCTTTAATTAAGATGTTTATTCAACTTCATACTTTACAGTTTACTTTCTAGGCATCAATGGACCACTTATAAAAATTGATTTTATACCAGCTTACAAAGAACACTTCAGTAAGTTCCAAAAAGTAGAAAGTGTCAAACTACCTTTGCTGACCACAATGCCAAACACAATCTAGAGCAATTCTGTCTACTAGAACTTTGTGTCATGATACAGAAATATTCTACATCTGCAATGCCTAGTACTAGCCACAGTGGCTTTTAAGCACTTGAAATGTGACTATTTAATTGTAGGCACTGATTTTTAAGTATTAGTTAATTTTAGATAATCTAAATGTAAATGGCCCTATGTGGCTAGTGGCTACTGTAATGGGCAGGAAAAATTTAGAAAATTAGACGGAAGTTAAACAGAAAACGCTCATGCCTGTAATCCTAGCACTCTGGGAGGGTGAGGTGGGTGGATTGCTTGAGCTCACAAGTTTGAGACCAGCCTGAACAAGAAAGAGTGAGACCCCCGTCTCTTAAAAATTACCCGGGAGCTGTGGCAGGCACCTGTAGTCCCAGATACTTAGGAGGCTAAGGCAAGTGGATCACTTGAGCCTAGGAGTTTGAGGTTGCTATGAGCTATGATGCCATGGCCGTCTACCCAGGGGGACAAAGTGAGACTGTCTCAAAAAAAAATTTTTTTTTAACTTTAAATAACTTTAAACTTAAATAACTTTAACTTAAATAACTTAAAATTAAAAAAAAAAAAAAAAAACACACAGAAACCCTACTTGGAATTTTAAAAGCATTTGCACCCACACTCACAATTATGCATACATATATACATACTCTTACACACTTCAAAGTAATTATTGAAGAAAAAAGCAAATCCACAGAATGCTTGGAAAATGAAGCATTGCTGGGCACAATGGTTTACACCTGTAGCAATCTGGGAGGCCAAGATGGATGGCTTGTTTGAGTTCTGGAGTTTGAGACCAGCCTGACCCAGAACAGATCCCCATCTCAAAAAATAGTTGAGCATTGTGGTAGGCACCAGTAGTCCCAGCTACTTGGGATGCTGAGACAAGAAAAATCATGTAAGCCCAAGAGTTTGAGGTTGCTGTCAGCTAAGATGCCACAGCACTCTACCCAGGGTGACAAAGTAAAACTCTCTCTTAAAAAAAAAAAAAAAAAAAAAAAAAAAATGAAGCTTCATGTGGATCAAAGCAAATAGGATACATATAAAACTACACTGAGTCAAATTCATAGTATTAAATACTTTCTTCCTTGTTAAAGAAGGAAGAAGAAAAACAAATGAACTAGACTTTGAATTCTAGACATCAGAGATAAACACAGAAATCAATTAATTATAACAAGAAAACTATAGAAGTGATAATATAAGAGGTGATTATTTGGAAAAAAAATAGAAATTTTTTGTAAGTCACATACAGAAAATTAAAATACGAGATTATAAAAGGTTGTAAATTTTTATACAAATACACAATGTGATATAAAATTATTCCAATAGGTTTTAAAATATTTAATGCTAATTAAATCAGAATCACAAAAGAATATTACTAAAAACTGACTTAAGATATAGAAAGAAGTTTAAAAATTTATTAAACCTTCCAAAAGAGATTTCTGTGGCCAAATGATTTTGTTGACATTTAAGAAACAGTTAATTTTTATGCTAGAAAATATTCCAAAACGCAAAGAATTGAAAGCTAGAAGATTTATATTGTAAAACTATCAGAACCTTGACTGTCAAGTCCTATTGTGGTTGGTAAACATGTATACATGCTTCATGATCAGTCACATACAGGCATGCACAGACATACACAAACCACACACTAATTATACTTTCTCAGAGAGATAAAGAATGTGAATTAAAATATTAGCAGATTAAATACAGTAGTACATTAAATAAGAAATCCTGGCCAGGTGTGGTGGCTTAGCCTGTAATCCTAGCCCTTTGGGAGGCCAAGGCAGGCAGATCACCTGAGCTCACAGGTTCGAGACCAGACTGAGCCAGAACAAGACCTACTCTCTAAAAATAGCCAGGCGTTGTGGTGGGCACCTGTAGTCCCAGCTACTTGGGAGGCTGAGGCAAGAGAATCGCTTAAGCCCAGGAGTTTGAGGTTGCTGTGAGCTGTGATGTCACAGCACTCTACTGAGGGCTACAAAGTGAGACTCTGTCTCAAAAAAAAAAAAAAAAAGAAAAGAAAAGAAATTGCCAGGTAGATTTTATGGGACTGCAAGGATACTTACATAAATATTGTGATATCAATTAATAAATCACATCAATAGTTAAATAAAAAAAGTGATTTCTTCCCAAATTAATTTACATAGCTCAATTCAATTGTCATCAAAATCTCAGTCAGATCTTTCTTTCTTTCTTTCTTTCTTTCTCTCTCTCTCTCTCTCTCTCTCTCTCTCTCTCTCTCTCTCTCTCTCTCTCTTTCTTTCTTTCTTTCTTTCTTGACAGAGTGTCACTCTGTGGCCCTCAGTGGATATGGCATCACAACTTACAGCAACCTCCAGATCCTGGGCTTAAGCGATTCTCTTGCCTCAGCCTCCTGAGTAGCTGGGACTACAGGCACCCACCACAACACCCAGCTATTTTTTTGTTGTTGTTGCAGTTTGGCTAGGGCCAGGTTCGAACCCACCACCCTCGGTATATGGGTCTAGCACCCTACGCACTGAGCCACAGGCAGTACCCACCCTTTTTTTTGAGGGGATTTTTCTTTGAAGTTCATATGAGAATAAATTAGAAAGAACTGACAAAGATGTTTTGCAAAATCGTAGTGATTTTCCTGCCAGATTTTAAAACAAATTAAAAGCTGTAAGAAACATGGTCAATGAAATAGAATAGAAAATCCAGAAATAGATACAGGTACATGTGAGAATGTGTTATATGATCTTTCTAAAAGCCTTAGAAACCATAAGAGAAGGTAAAGCTTATTAAAGAAACAAACAAAAAGCTGTGCTTGGAATATTGGCTATGGAGGTGGTAGTGGGAAAGAAAGCTAGTTAAATAATTACTATATAAAAAATGAGCTTCAGGTGGATTAAGAAGTATATATAAAAATGGCATCACGTTTTATTTGTTTCACTTCATTCAAATTAATATGAGGGTACAATATTTAGGTTCCATTGTCCTCACTTCCAGAGTAAGTTCATTTGTAGAAGAGTCCCTCACCCAGGGGCGTATTATACACCCTCACAATATGCACATTAGATGAGATTCCACCTCATGCCCGCCCTCCCTCTGCCTCCCTCCTTCCCCCTCAAGCTTCCCTCTACCCCTGAACTGGACTATAGTAGTGTTTTATTGTTCTTAGGAACATGTAAGTGTTTATATATTGATTTCATATTAGTATCGACTGCATTGGATGTTTATCTTTCCATTCTTGTGATATTTTATTAAGAAGAATGTATTTCAACTCCATCCAGGTAAATGTAAAAGATGTAAAGTCTCCATCTTTTTTAATGGCTACATAATATTCTATAGTATACATATACCACCGTTTGTTAATCCATTCATGGGTTCATGGGCACTTAAGTTGCTTCCACAACTTGGCAATTATGAATTGAGCAGCAGTAAACATTCTAGTACAAATGTCTTTGTGGTAAAATGATTCATGTTCTTCTGGGTAGATACCTAGGGCATCACTTTTTAAATGATATAAAATATTTAACTGGGCAATAAGCATGAATAGTTTTTGATATAAAAGCCAGTAAACATTATTTTAAATTGCCTTTCTCCTTGCCAAGTGGCTGCTGACAATGTGTTGAATATCTCACCTCAGGAGCCTGCTCTGGAGTCAGCTGTGATGTATTAATGCTGTGGAACCCCACTGCCAGTGACCCACTGCCTCGGCCGTACACGACAGTGCCTTGACCCAACAGCCATTGACTACTGTATGGATTTCCAACTGAGGAGAAGGCCTAGGGAGGCCACAGTGCACCATCACACCATCACACAGGGCTGTCCTGATACCTCACCAGAAAGCTGTCTCAGACTTCAGCATTGAGGTCTTGCCCACTCTCGCCTTAGACTCCCAGGGGAATCCAAGACAGAAAACCAAGATGCTGGCTTCCAACAACAGAGCTCCATGTTCAAAACATGCATCTTTTCCCTGTTCGCTTTGCTGTTGTGTGTTGACTTTAAGATTTTTGGTTTTCTTATTCCTTTGATTCAGTTAGAATTTCATGCCAATAATTTGTCCAAGGGAAAATTGTTGGGGGGTGGTAGAGAGATAGGAATTATTATTTAATTTATCTTCACTGCTTATTAATGTCTCACAAGCATCTCTGTCTTACAAATTCTGAGGGAAAAACCAGCCCCTGAAGTCAGCACGAGGGACAGTCTAGTTTGGGGACTGCTCCCCATCAAGGCTACAGGTCTCCCTTCAGCCACCTCCTTCCTGCTAAGCCTGAGCTCACCATGCTACCAGCCATTCCCATTGCTTTACAGTCCCCAGCCACTGGGTGGAAAGCTCTGACTCACCCAGGCCACACCTGGGTCTACATGAAACAATGTCTCATTAAGAATTTAGGGTTCTTCATGGGCTTCATCAGTTTTCCCACTCATAACGGTAGAGGGACTTGAGAAAGAGTATACCATTGGTTCAACTTTAAGGCACTGTCCAGAATCAAAATGATGCAGTTTAGCAATGATTGCATCTAAAAACGCATTATTTAAGAATATAACCACATGAAGACATTTTTGTCCTCCAAAATTTATTTCCCAATAAATATTCAGCAAAGTAGCAAAATGACCTTAAAGATAAAAATGGTTAGGGAATGGGCTTAGAAAATTTATAGACCTAAAAAAAGCAAGGACAAATTGTGGATACGAGTTGATATTAACTCCACATTTGTGGTCTATTTTGACCTGTCTCAAAGGCATGACGATTTAGAGTGCACTTATAAAAGCAAATGAAACTGAGATTTTACTCTTCAGTTGGGCATTAGCAACCTTTTTAAAAAAAATGTTTTCTCCTGAATCTAAGGAAGAAAGCAGAAGATGGAGGTAAGAGAGTAGTATGATTAACATATGTTAAGTGCCTGCTCTGAAGGAGGCAATGTTCTTCTCATTTTAATCCTTATAGCAACCCTATTCAGTAGCTATTCTTGTTTTTTTTATATTTGATAACTAAGGGCCAGAGAGATTAATTTGCCAAAGCCACAATTTTAATCTACTTATAATTGGAATGTCTCACAAAAACCTGTGTTGCTTTCAACTTGTATGTTCTTTTGCTGCTATGTGCATTTCCAGACCTGATTTGCTGCAAATTCCTGTGCTTATGATCCATTCCTGATGGGGGTCCGCATATCTCCCAGTAATACTCCTTGCTGATGACACATTTGTGTTATCCGACAGAAATGACTCCTTTGAAATAAGTCCTTGGCTTTTTGTTCTGTTGGTGTGATTCAAAGCCAAACAAACAAAAACAAGTTTTTTAAAAACACAACAACAAAAAAAAAAGGGTCTGACTTCCAAATAGAATGTTTTCTTTAAGAGGCATGAAAAGCAACTATTGTTGTGTTACAGTGTTAAAATATTCAGTTTTCTTTGACGAAAACATGTACTGTGTAAGCCTTGCAAAAACAAAAAGAAGAAGCCTGCTCTGTGGCATTTGAATTTTTATAAAGGTTTCCTTGTGCCAAATAAGTGCAAAGATTTAATTTACTATTAAAAACCATAAGCATATGTTATAGTTCCAGAAGAATTATTTTGTCATCAAGTGATTTTGATCTTTAGTGTCAATATTTATATTTAGATTAATTTTTATAAATGAAGATATTTTAATGGTTTAAGAAAATGAGGACAATAGGACAGTATCTTTGATGATTTCTGAAAGTTATGCTTCCCTTCACATTATATGCACATTGACAAGAATTACTGTCAAGAGAAATGATAAAGAAGTAAAAGTCATTTATGGAAATAAAGTTTGTTGTGTGTGTCATTTTTTTGACTATGCGTTGACTAGAGTTGAGTAGAAGGTAGGGGAAGAAGTCACATGGCTAGTAATTGGAGGAGCCAACATTTGAAGCCTTTCTTCCAGTTCCTACCACTCACCCCTCCATTGCTGGTTCTCCTGATGAAAAAATTTTCCAGTAACTATCTCTGCTCCAGTAGTCACACAAGGAAGCAGCAATTCTCAAAGAGAGGTGTGATGTTAGTTTGCATCCCAGGGACATTTGACAATGTCTAGACTGAAAATGTTTTTTAAGGTAACAACTAGGAGTGGGCTTCTATTGGCATCTAGTGCGCAGAAAGCAGGGATGCTGCTAAAAATCTCACAATGCACAGATAGCCTCTTTGTCCAATTAGTGTTGCTATAGCAGAATACTACAGACTGGTTGATTTAGAAAGAAAAGAAATTTATTTCTCACAGTTCTGGAGGCTGAATAGTCCAAGATCAAGGGAACTACATCAGGCAAAGGCCTTCCTGCTGCATCACACTATGGCACAAGGGCAAGAGAACACGTTTGAGGGAAAACAAGGGCTTTTTTACGTTTGAATAAATTTAGCAGGTACATGTGAAAACCCAAGAAGCAAGAAATCTTGAGTTATCTGTCATACGTCAGTATTTTATAGATGAGAATAACTTCGTAATTTTTAGCAACATATTCCTTGATAACATAAATTTACCTAATTAAAAATGGCCCAGCTATTTAATGAACACCCATTATTTAATTCAACATATCATTAAGATTTTAAAAATACATATACATTTATTTGTAGGTGTTCTTCTTATGTATGTTTACTTGATTTATTTATCTTTAACAGTTTAGACTATTTATGAGAAAGATAGTCATCACTTCAAGTTATTTCCTTGTTACTCATTTATGCCTGCGAACATCAGTGGTTCATCTAAGAACCATGCAATTAAATATGTGAGCATTTTGCTAGTAACACAAAATATATAGTTGTTTTTATTAAAGCAGCAATATTAAATTGGTCTTGTCAAAAAAATACACACAAAGATCTTTTTTGACTGGGTAGCTTTATAATTTTCATGTCAAACTGACACCTAAGATATCTGTCAGATTCAAATATAAAACTATCTGACCAGTAAACCCAGGTAAAAATGTATGTGGACAGTGATACGGGAATTTCGTTTTCACTCCTGGCTGAATCCCCAAATATGATACCGGAGTTTTGGGTTCTTGGTGTCGTTGACCCGAAGAATGAATCCACGGACCACAGATGAGTGGTTAAGACAGGATTTATTCACAGAAACAAAGAATACAAAATCACCAAAGCTCCTGGCAGAGAGAACCCAGGACGGAGAACAAGCTCTCTCCCTCCCTCCGTCTTAGGGCTCTCTGCTCAGGGGTATATACAGTCGCAGGGGGTTATTTTGCCAGAACTCAACTGGTTACATTTAGGTTGTGGGTCCTCTAAAATGACAGACAGCCTTACATTTAGCAGCAGGGGGCTGGAACTCAGTTGTTACATTTAGGGCCTGGGTCCTCTAAAGTGACATTCAGCCTTCCATTTAGCAGCAGGAAGCTGGAACTCTCAGGCCTTGGAAACTTACATGAAATTGACCAGTCCTAGAAAAGATGGGGCTTCCCCTTCAGCCAGAACTGCACCAGGAAGGAGACGCCAAGGCTCCTGTCTTACCACAGTTGTGTGGCCCCTGCTCTACTGGAGCCTCCTAGGGGCCCCCTGCCTACTCTCCAGCCCGCTGGTTCCTCTGCTGGCTGCCCCAGCGCCAACACCGCCAGGGCTAAGGCAGCAGGTCCTGGCACCACCTGTCCTCTTTCAACAGTTCTGAAGACATTTCTATTTTTCTCTAACAATAATTTTAAATTATTTTTATTTGCCAAAGATAATTAAAATCACATAAACTTAAAAACATTTGGGCTCATTTATTTAATTTATAAGTACTCCTTTAATTATAAACCAATTTGGTACCATGCAGATAGAATACATATCCATAAAGAAGATAGTTGGATACAACTCTTACTTCCTTGGCAAAACTGGAACCCGTTTACATGACTAAACTTTATTTGCCCCCATGGGTAAACCAGTTTACATGGCAATTTAATTTTAAAAGATCTCTTTTACATTTTTTTTTCTTTCTTTCTTCAGTTAACTAACCTTGAATTTTCTACTGGTGTTGAGATAAAACTTACATGGACAGTAAGTTTTATCTCAACACCAGTAGAAAAATCAGAAGATTCAAAGTTGGCAGGGGAAAAAATAGATAGGCAGGGAACTTAAAATGCTACATGTTAACTACTTAGAACCAGGATTTTTTTGAAGAATGACTATTTGAGCTCTGAATTTTCCTTGTTTTAATTTGGCCAACAGTTTAAAAATGTGCTTTTAAAATAAAAAAAAAGATGTACATTTAGAATGGGCCATAATATGTAACCACCTCGAGTCCCAGAAAACCTGATGTGCCTTCTTGTTTGAGAATCTCATGTTGGCCATTTCAACATCAGATCCCCTTTAGTGAGCCCCTTTCATCTAGGGAGACTCTTGCAATATAGCCTTGGGGTACCTGAAGGCTGCTCGAGAGCTGACTGGAGGCTGATTGTCCAGTGTCCTGTTGTTTCAGTTTTGGATAATTTATTTTCCATTGTAAGAGCTGAGCAAAGTAGGCACAGTTAAAAGGCAGTGCATCCCGGTCTTTAAAATCATGAGCTTTACTCCTACATTGATCTTGAGTCCCCCAAAGAGAGAAATGCCGTGGGACTGAAGCAGAGATGAAAGGAAGAGTGAGAGGGAGGAGAAGAAAGAGAGCAATCTCTTTAATTTCAAGTCATTTTCTTCAGGGGAGACTATGAGAGACTCTTGATTTCTTTCAGAAAATTCAAAACACTAATTATAGGATGATCTACATTGTTTTTGATTTGCCTCTTTGCTTCAATTGAGTGAACAGATAAATTAGTCTAGAGATCTCGTAAGGCATTTGCTGTTCACATCAGTGTTTAATCCCCATTGGACCAAATATAGTTACACAGACCAAAAACACAGAACATAGACAAGCAAAAGCCAAAACTAGACCACCCTGAGTATGCCAGTGCTTGAAGCTTTTAGTATTTACCCTTTTCCTTCAGGACTGTAACCTAGTCAGGATCCCCCTAGACAAGGGTTCAAACCTACCCTAGATCAAAGGGGTGGGACTCAAACCCACCATCCTTACAATGAGATTACAGACAATTTCAGTTATAAGGGCATGTTAATGAGGTACTCAACAGAAAGACATCTAATCTAGAAATAGTGAGATAGTTTCACTTCTCAAAAAAGAGTAGCTCAAGTATTCCCTGTGACGGAGAAGGTTTTAGACAAATTGATCTAGGTGGCCATTCGGAGTTGGTGAAGAGGGCCCACACGCCACCAAGAGGTGATGGACAGGCTTCCTTGCATCTGAGTCTCCAACACTGTTACGGAGCTGAAGGCGCTCATTTCCTGATGCCCAGAGAAGCCTGTACTGTGGCACCAAGTTTTTAAGAAAAGAAAAGGTTTATTGTGAGTTGACTACCAAAGATATAGGAATATAACTCAATTCTATTTCCCTGTTCTGGCTTTTTAAAAAATTATTATTATAGACAGAGTCTTGTTCCGTCACCCAGGCTAGAGTTCAGTGATGCAAGCATAGCTAACTGCAGCTTCCAACTCCTAAACTCAAGACATTCTCCCACCCGAGCCTTCCCAGTAGCTAGGACTATAGGCATGCACCACTATACATAGCTATTTTAAAAATTATTTGCAGAGGCTCTACACCCATATCACAGTGGTTACAGCACCAGCCACATACAGCAAGGCTGGCAAGTTTGAACCCAGCCTGGGCCTGCTAAACAACAATGACAACCACAACAAAAAAATAGCCCAGCATTATGGCGGGCACCTGTAGTCCCAGCTCCTTGGGAGGCTGAGGCAAGAGAATCACTTAAGCCCAAGAGTTTGAGGTTGCTGTGAGCTGTGATGCTATGGTACTCTACCGAGGATGACATAGTAAGTCTCTGTGTCAAAAAAAAAAAAAAATTATTCGTAGAGAAGGTGTCTCACTATGTTACCTAGGCTATTGTCAAACTCCTGATCCCGAGTGATCCTCCTACTTTGCCTCCTAAAAAGTTGGACCATACCTGTCCCCTTTACTGGCTTTAAGTTAATACTTTTGTTTAAAAAGGTTTAGGGAGTGGATTCTGGCGTGAGTAAGTGAAGGTGATTGATGGAAGGAATGCAGAGATCTGGAAAGTCGTTGGACATGCCCAGGTTTCTCTTTGTGCCTCTTCGTGTGTCACATGTGCAAATTTGAGGAAAGTTATTAATAGTCTGAAACATGTGGAGGAAATTCAGGCTGTGATGTAGGTAAGCTCATTCTGCTCAGACTCCAGTTGGCCATATTGGTTCCTGCCGATTTCAGCCAATTTTGTTATCTTACAAGAGGAGGGGGTTTCAGCATTTCAGCAAGTTGTTTCTTTTCTTATCCACCATCCTGTAAGCTCAAGAATTTCTGCCAGTCTCTGGTTTCTTTAACTCTTTGGGGCACAGTTTCAATAATATGTCTGTATTACATCTACTGGAAATAAGATTTTTCTTAATTTAAGTAAAATGTCTAATGTTCTTAAAAACAAAACAAACACAGTAATAGTGATTGCTCCAAGAAAGGGACACAGTGTGACAAGGACTCCCTCCCTGGCCAAACTCCCTCCCTGGCTAAGGACTCCCTCCCTTACCCTGCCACATACAGTTTTAACAAGTTAGCTAAGTGACGACCCACACCCCTGCCTTGATATCAAATCAAGCTCTTCTCCCGACCTTGACGTCTTGTCTAATCAAGTTCTTAGTAATTCTTTATCCATTGGTTCCCTCCCCCCATTCGTTGGCCATAAATCCCCAATTACTCTTGCCGTATTCAGAGTTGAGCTCAGTTATATGCTGAAGTCTTTCTTCCTTACTGCAGTAGCTTGAATACAATCTGCCCCTTGCCATTTTTAACAAGTGTCCAGCACAATTTCTCTTTGATAGTGACTGGAGATGAAAAGTAAGTTTGTCACTTAAGACCGTTTTATACCACATAAATTTTGGCTCCTAGAAACATATTACTTATTTAAAATAAACAGAAAAAGGAAAAAGAAAAATTTTCAGAGGCTTAAAATTTGATTTTAGTTCACAATACCTTCAGTTTGGAACTTTGCACTTCGTTTGTTTGTTGGACTTTCTCTCCTAGGACAAAACGGAACCACATCCTCAGGTAGAAAAAGTTCAGTACTGTCGGGAATATTTACTGTTTGTCCAAGAACATGCTTGATAATAAGATACTTCAGAAGGATTTTATTAGGAGTGATCAGAAGTCACTTAATTGGGAACTAATCTCCAGGCTATGCATATGTATTTTAAGGCCTCTTTGTTATCTATCACATCCTGCCTCTCCCAGGGGAACTCCTTAGTCAACTGAAACCCCTTTCTTCAAACTGCTGCTAACTATACGTGCCGGCCCTCGGTCCACTTTCTTCTTTGTTGGTATGATTTTTAACTATCTGAATATTGAGCACATGAAAAATCTTAAAATTTTTTTCTCCCAATATTAGTTAAAGACTTTATTCAGATTGGCTTAGAGATAAATTAGCATGCCTAAAATTACTAGAAATATAGGAACTAACCCAAAATGTTTTTCAGGTTAGCATGTCTTGCACAAACCTTTAATAAATAAGATTAGTATAAGATTGTTGGTGTAATGAGAGCAACTGTGTCCTCTGCGTTGTCAACAATACCCAAGTATAGGCTTGGCACCTGTAGCTCAGCAGCTAGGGCGCCAGCCATGTACACTGGAGCTGGCAGGTTTAAACCCAGCCCGGGCCTGCCAAACAACAATGACAACTACAATCAAAAAATAGCCGGGCGTTGTGGCAGGTGCCTATAGTCCCAGCTACTTGGAAGGCTGAGGCAAGAGAATCGCTTAAGCCCAAGAGTTTGAGATTGCTGTGAGCTGTGTTGCCACAGTACTCTACCCAGGGTGACAGCTTGAGACTCTGTCTCAAAAAAAAAAAAAAAAAAAAAAAAAAAACAATATCCATGTATATAACTTTTGGACTCTTGCTTTGGTTATGACTGCCTGACATGCATGTATCATAAAAATGGTTACTAGCAAAATAACTTGAGATGATTGCTAGCTTTGTCTAATGTCTCATTTAATTTTCATGATTGTTCTCATGAAAATGTTAAGAATAAGCAAATTAAACAGACATAATGGGAATAAAAGTTTATACATGAAATTTTTAATAATAATTGTGTTTTATAATATGTCTGCTTTAACAAGTTTCCCAAATTTATTTGGTAGTTATACTCTTAGAGTTTTGATAAGTTAAATGACAGATAGTCATTAAATATCTAGATAATTTCCAAGTCAGTTAAGGTACTAAAACATGGCATTACCCCCATAAACTTGCACTAACATGTTCCTGATTTCACTTCCACTCTTGCCAAGTTTAACAAGAAATTTAACGTTTGTTCACTGCTCTAATTCAAGCTCCAACATTATCACAATGGCACATAAAAACACGTAACAACAATAATAAACGCCCCTCAGCAAGATACTGCCACATGTTGACCTGAACACAATGTGAGACACTGACATACCACACTCGTGAAAACTTACTGAGGTGTTCACATATGTGGCCGACATAAACTTATGGCGCCAAATTCACAAACGTAATTGTCAGACATCTAGACATTCAGGGACTTCAAATGGGGGAGAAGGGAGATGAAGGATTCAAAAGAACATTAGTAGACTATGTGAAATTCTCTCCAGGCAGGCATTTCCAGGCCAGAATCCCTTTCCCCATTTTTCCTTTCACCCCCATTCCCACAAGCAAGAAATATAAGACAGTAAAAAGGGTCCAGCCACATACAAGTTACATGAGCACTCAACCTTCCTAAGCCAGAATCCCAAAAGCTTGTGTTGACTGACCCATCTGCAGGAACAATCAATATTAAGAGAAGAGGGAATGTGAGCAATTATACTCGTACAAACTACACAGCTCTTCTTGTTTTCTAGGGTAAACAGGCACAGTATAAAACAAAATTTTTATCCCAAGAAAAGAGTGCTTGATTTGACATGATAAAAGAAATAGAATCCAATATTCAAAGCATTTGAAGACAACCAGAAAAAAAAAACTAGGCTCCACTCCTAAACTTACCATTTACCAGCTCTGTGTCCCGTCATCTCATCTATAAAATGGGGCTACAGATATGTAGTTGTGGTTCTGTTAGAAGAGTAAATGAAATAACACATGATAAAGTCCTCAGAAGAATGCTTGATAGCCACAGGTACTCAATGATTATTTCCTCTTTTCTCTCTTTAGAAAAAGGAAGTCATTCAAATATCTGCACCATGACATATTACAGTGCAAAATACTGTCTCAATTTTATTACTCACGTAGAAGGGATTAGTGTTCTGCAAATATTCACTCTCTTTATCCCCTAACTCTAGAAAGATTATAGTACCTCAGCCCATTCAAGTTGATCTTGGCTATGTGACTTGCCTCTTGATAGTGGAGCATACTTCTTTAACCCTTGATTTTGAACTTGGCTATGTAAGATATTAACAGAAGAGTGACAGCGAGGCACAGTGGCTCCCACCTGTAATCCTACCACTCTTGATGGCCAAGGCTGGTGGATCACCTGAGCTCAGGAGTTCAAGACCAGCCTGAGCAAGAGCAAGAAGCTGTCTCTACAAAACAAATAGGAAAATTATCCCAATGTAGCACCTGTAGTCCTCTTACTTGGGAGGCTGAGGCAACAGGATTGCTTGAGCCCAAGAACTTGAGGTTGCTGCAAACTATGATGCCACAGAATTCTACTCAGGGCAACAGAGTGAGACTCTGTCTCAAAAAAAAAAAAAAAATTTTCAGAAGAGTGACATAATGGTCTTCCAATGTGTTTATGGGGTTGGACTCATGCACTCATCCATTTTGTCATTTATTATGAGAAAATGCCACTGGAGACAGGAACAATCAAGAGAAGAGGAGCAAACACATACTCCGTCCTGTCCAAGGAACAAACTCATACTCAACCTCTAACTAATAGCCATGTTGGCCTGTGCCTGGCCAAAATCACCAGCGCTCCAGTGACTAACCTGTAGATGCATGAGTAAGAATAATTACTCTCTTAAACCACTACACTGGGGGGTGATTTATTGTGCAGCATTATTATAGCAATAGTTACATTACCTGAAAAGTGAGTTGTATCATTTATTGTAAATATATTGTTCTATTAGAGACAAACTGATGACTAGTGGATATCAAAAGTAAACTCACATGTCAAAATGAAATATGTATAAACAAAGTATTGAGCTGTTTGTTTTTAACACTTTGCAATTTATATATAAAACTTCTGTTTTATTTTTGGATCTCTCTCTCACTTCATGTGTGTATATTAATCTTTCACAAAGGGTCCTCTGTTTCATTAAATGTTTTGGTAAAACATTAAAACACAGGAGATATTTGATCGGTCACTTTAAAAATAACTTCTGGCATGACAGCTACTCTATTTTCTCCTAGCAGGAGTATTTCCCACATAAAATTTGCATTTTATGGAACAGCTGGCCTCTGTCTCTACAATTAAGTTATAGTTCTGACAAAATGCAGGTAAGTGGACCTGCATTTTAAAGAGCTTCTAGGGGGTTGGGAAACTTTAATACCTGCTTTCAAACAATAGAAAGCTCAAAGAAGTTATCAGAAGGAGCCGGTTTGATAAAACCAAGTCCTAAAATATTTTTTAAAAATGTTTTGTATCAAAGCTGTCATATTTGGTAAAGATGAAAGATTTGAGGCAGTGTTTCTCAAACGTTAACAAGAAACTATTTCTGATTTGTCAGGTCTTCTAAGATGTTGCACATCCAACAAACTCCTGAGGATGACAAGCCTACTGGCCACAGAAGGTTCAGCAGAGTTCCTCAAGGGTTCAAAACCAGCCAGCCAGCCAGGGGCAGCAATTTACAAGCCCAGCAACCTGAGAATCTCTGTAAAGTCTACTCATGCAGGAAAAGTACAGTGAATATCTGCACTTCTGTCAGTTCTTAAGACTGAACAAAAGCAAGCTGCCCTGCTGGCCACTCAAAAAGGCAAACTCCACAGCAGTTGGTGAAAAGAAAATCAGGTTTATTCAAGAACCAGTAGGTATCCTGAGAAGATGGTAGATTCATGTTGCAAAGGCCATCTCAATGCCAAAGCATTTTTAAAGGAGAAGGAGAAGGCTTGGGAGAGGCTGGCTACGTGCTTGTATATTGTGTATTGTATTGAGTAACGGGCCAGCAGGTGGTCTGGCAGTCCAGTTGGGGCCAGATGGACCACACAGAACTGAAGGTTAACTGCTCAGCATTTTCCTTCAGGAGGTGGTCCCACAATCTTGGTTCTGTAGTTAACTGTTCAAAGCTTGTTCCTGGAATTCTTTAACAAGCATACAATTAGTCATTGTAAAAGAGTTACTCGGTAGCTTTAAGATGGTGTGATTGTTACTGTTATAAGACCTTCCATGAGTCCAGACAGTCTGTACCTGATCCTGGCAACTTGGCCTGCCCTTGGCACTTCCCAGATGGCCCCTCCACGCCTGCCCCATACTCAGCTTTGCACTGTGCAGGGGGGTTGAGGATGCAGAATGGTGAGCCTCAGGTTGTGAAAGCCACCTTCTCCTCTGCATGCTACATCATCACATGACAAGGAGCAGTGCCGGGCCAGAGCGCTAATGTGCCACAACCAGGAGGCCTCCAGTGGCAGGCGAGGTGACAGAACAAGGCACGTGATTGCCATGGCTATTTGCAGGCAGTGTTGGTAGTGAATGTTTTCTGAGGCTCTTCTACCCTCGACATGCCCTTTCCTACTTCCTGGTAATGACAATAATCTGAGATTTCAGAGCCCGTCCTTTCTAATTTATTCTCCTTTAGTATTTCCTTCTTTTCATAACAAACCCACTGGGAAGTCACAAAGTTTTAATGCCAGTCTTTGAAAGAGAAGGCCTGGCAAACATTCTTTGTCCCCATAAACATGGACTGTGTGTAATGAATTCTCTGCTGTGGACAGACTCTGTGAACGAGCAGTTCCAGCCCATTTGCAGTCTGGGTCTTTGTGGAGCCATCCAGGAGATGAACGCATGCTGTTTTAGGTCTGCAGGACTGAGGTCCTTCTTTGTTTTAAAATGACACTGTTACCGTCTTCCCCAGGTTCAGTAGCAATTCTTGCTCATGACCTTGGGCTGTTGAAATCCTGACTGTCTGGGCACAACAGCTTCTGCTGATGTCACTCCTCCAGACATCAGCTCGGTGCATATCTATTGTAGAACTGTCTAATGACAAAAGAGTAAGTCACCCCTTTTGACTTGAAGCAGTAAGGGTTATACTCCCGTTGGTCTCCACTCTTTTCTTAATTGCAAGGGGAAAATGGACTTCTTGGCTAACATTAAAAAAGCAAATGTCAATGTGGTTGGAAAGCCTGTTCCAGGCATTGCCAGAGCTGAGCTGTAAACCTATAGGAATTTCAGACCACAGCTCCTGGTGGGGGCTCATCTACCCCCAAAGGTCACAAACCATTCAAGCTGGAAACTTTTGTAACTCTGCATTTTCTCACATTACTTTCAGGCCCTTGGCATGCCTAATTGTGACATTGAAAATCCTACCCCCCCCCCTTTACAAATGCTAATCTAACATGTCACCTCTTGTAGGAGAGTCCCTGGTCCCTTCCTAGCCCAGGAGAATCCTCGAGGATTCTATTCTATTTCCTGTGATGCCCAAACCCCTTCCCAGAAGCTTGTGAATTTATGCTTACAGAGAACAAGGGTTTCTGGCCTTTGCTTCCTTTTGGCAGCCTCTGTTTTTCTGAACCATACCAATACAGGCAGGAAATTCAAACCTTTACCATTTTCACTTAGCACAGCAACAACAGAAACAATCGACCACCCTGAAAAGACCTCGCTGCTGTTTGGTGGAGCTGGAGGAAGTGAATGAAAGGGGGTGCACATAGCATGTCTCAGTTCGTTCCTGCTGCTATGACAAAACACTTTAGATTGAGTAATCTATAAATAATAGAAATTTATTTCTTTGTTCTGGAGCCTGGAAAGTCTAAGATCGAGGCACCAGAAGACTCAGTGTCTGATGAAGCCTTGCTCTCTGCTACCAACATGGTACCTTCTCCCTGTGTCCTCACATGGTAGAAGGGCAAAATGAAACAAATGGATTCCCAAAAATCCTTTTATGGGGCACTTCTAATCCAATTCCTGAGGGCAGAACCTTCATGACCTAATAAGCTTCTAATGTACTGGGGATTAAGTTTCACTATAAATTTTAGAGGGAGATAAACATTCAGGCCATAGCATTCCACACCTGGCCCCCAAATTTATATCCTTCTTATATACAAAATACATTCATTCTATTCCAATACCCCCCCCCCCAAATCTTAACTTATTCCAGCATCAACCCAAACTCTAATGTCCAGAGTCTCATTGAAAACAGATATGAGTGAGATTCAAGGTATGATTCATCCTGACACAAACTTCTATCCATCGATGAGGCTTATAAAATAAAATAAATTATGCACTTCCACCTCCAAAGTGCATTGGTGGGACATGCATAGGATAGATATTCCCATTCCAAAAGAGATAAACAGGAAGGAAGAAAGGGATAACTGATCCCAAGTAAGTCCAAATTTCAACAGGGCAAACAACATTAAATCTTAAGGCTCCCAAATAATCTCCTTTGACTCTATGCCCCAGGTTCTCAACTCTCTGGGGTGGGGGATTTGGGCCCCAAGGCTCCAGGCAACCTTACCCCACAACACTGCTGGCTTCAGCCCACACTATAGCTCTCACAAATTAGTCACGTGCCTACATCTTTCCTGGACTGGAGTTGCAAGCTGGTGACTCTGCAGTTCTAGGAACTTGGGGGTAGTCTGCGTCCACGGCTCCACTGAGCATTGCCCGTGGTGGCTCTGCCCTTCTCTGTCTGGGCGCTGAGGCTCTTTGGGGCATCATTTGAAATCTAAGTGGAAGCAGCCACATCCCCATAGCTCTCGCACCTGAACAATTAGCACCACATGGACACTTGTGCCTTCCAGACAGATGGCGTGACTCATACCTGGGCTCATTGCAGCCACTCCTGGGGTGGCAAGGAGTAGAGATTGGAGGTAGCACTGGACAAAGAGCACCTATGTTCCACCCTTCCTCAAAAATCCTATTATTTCACACAGTCCTGTTTCTTAACCATGGCTCAATCCAGGTTAAGAGTGAGGCTGAAAGTAGGTATTTGATAATTGGAGGCAGACTCACAAGAGGAGTAGAAAGAGTGGGGAGTGGGGGCAAGGAGAGAGGAATGTGGAAAGGACTCCATTTTCTTCCCAGAAGGGCTGAGTCAATGGTAGCGCCATTAGCTGAAAGAGCGAAACAGATAAGGAAGAGTCGTTACTTTGTCCTGCTCTGAAGTCTGCCCAAATTGTGGCTTGAATGGATTTTGCAATCGCCACACTTTTTAACTAGCTGTCTTAAAGACTCCTAAAATTATCATTCTGAGTAACTAAAATGGGTCATAGATTGTTGTGTCATTTCTGCCATTATTTGTATCTTAGCACCTCAGCTCTACAACATAGTAACTGAGTTTATGGCTAATAATGTGTATTTTCATAACATCTTATCTCAAACACAAAGACAAATCTCATTCCATATGTTTTTTTCTGCTAATGGATAGATGATGTTCCCGTAGCTAATTATAGCAATTACATAGAAAGTAATGTTTACTTTGAAAAGCCAGATTTGGTTTTTGAGATTGGTTAGTTTTGGTGGACATATCACTGTCCCTAAAGAGTGAAGGTCTTCACTCTTTATCACCTATAATAAAATGCCACATAAAATCCCTTGCACCATTACTTAAAAATGCTATCTAGGATACTGTGTGGTATATTACCTGGGGTCCAGGGAACAATGGCATTGCCTTCCAAATTCACTCCTATGACTGATAGCTCTACAAATTCTCCTGTTTTTATTAAAGAGTGCTACTATTTAAAAGGCCTGATATTCAAAAGGAATAACCATGAGCTGAATTGGAGTAAATTTTTTAAAAATTTAATCTGTTCTGGCTCAGCGCCCAGAGCATAGTGGCTGTGGCGCCAGCCACATACACAGAGGCTGGAGGGTTTGAACCTGGCCTGGGCCAGCTAAACAGCAATGACAACTGCAACAACAACAACAAAAAATAGCCGGGCATTGTGGTGGGTGCCTATAGTCCCAGCTACTTTGGAGGCTGAAGCAAGAGAATTGCTTAAGCCCAGGAGTTTGAGGTTGCTGTGAGCTGTAACGCCACAGCACTCTACCATGGGTGACATAGTAAGACTCTGTCTCAAATAAATAAATAATAAAATAAAATTTAATCTTTTTTTCCCACCCTTTCCCCATATCTTGCTCCCTTTCAAGGCTTAATGCCTTTATTTGCTTAATTGTCCTCCTTTGCTTCCCTTCCTAGACATGTTTTTGATACAGAATAACGTGTTTTCTATGTTTATTATTTTTTAACTCAAGGGGAAGTTCTAATGCTATAATTCCTTCTTGCTAGTGGTATTGCAATCAGTGCAATCCAGATGGAAGAGATCTGAAATTTTCCCTGGTCTCATGACGTTTGGGGGATAGCTACATCCTCTGCTTTGGCTGTCTCTCCCTCATGGTGACACCATGATGCCACTGGGTGCAATGATAGGTTGTCCGGCCACTGGGTTCAACTGTCCTTTGCTGGTGACTGCCTCCCCTAAACCCAATCTCTGGATACACACTTCCCTCCCTTGACTTCCCAGAAACTACCATCTCCCATTTTTCCTCTCATCTCAATGATCACACTGGCATAGGCTGAACAAAGAAGGAGCCAGCAAAGAAGCTGGAAATAATGTGATCAGTGATGTGGAAGAAAACCAAGAGACAGTGTCATCACAGAAGCCACAAGAAAGGAGTCATTCTCTTTGTCAAATATCATATAAACAGTCGAGTAAGATTTTAAGAAAAATGAAGTGATGAAATAGCAGTGATTGGCAATATGGGGTCAAGCATACGTGGGCAGGCATAACCACGGGGAAGAGATAAGTCACAAGCCACTAGAGACAGTGACTACAGACAACTCTTTGGAAGAACGGCAGAAAAAGGGGTCCTGAAAGAGGAAGGATATAAGGTCAAGGGGAGTCTCTTTTAAGATGGAAGAATCTAGAAAATGTGCATCCTGAGGGAACTGGTACTTTATACAGGGGACATTGTAGATATAGGGATGAAAAGGATATTTACAGGAGTAACGTCCTTGGGAAGGCAAAGAGGATAACAGGGATACTTCATCCATTGTAATAAGTAGCAAGGCAGAAAGAAGGGGTACCAATGCAGGGAGATTTAGAGGTGCAGTGGCTGGAGGATGTTTATTTCTATCTGATTGTTGCTATTTTCTCAGTAATGTATGAGTGAGATTGTAGTAGAGGGTGTTGGGTTTGGGGAGAGAGAAGATATATGACATCATCATCATGAAGAGTGAGAAAAAGAACATCCTAGGACACCCAGTGAGAAGTACAGCTCAGATGACTGCCCCTTTGAGATTCCTGGTCCTAAATTTAAAATGAGGTAGATAATAATAGAAATATTGTACATAAAGCACTTAACTCTGATCTGGTACATAGCGCATACTCAGTAAATGCAAGCTACTACTATTTCACTACATAAATATTTAATTATTGTTTTCTTAGGTGAGATCCAATCTTATCAGAAGGAAACCTGAATCTCAAGTGGAGTGGTTTCACCAGCATTTTAATTCCATTAAATAAATTATTTCAAATAAAGTAAGAAAATTAAATTTAAAAGTCTTGAAAATGCAGACTCAATCACCAAATAAACTGATAAAAGATATTAAACTGATAAAAGTATAACTGATAAAAGTATATTAAATCAATTTGTTAAAATCTTCTGAGAACATAGTGCCACAGGTTTTCACCACAGGTTTGCATCTCAATATTATCAGAGCTTTGTGTAGCACTGTAATATAAGACTCGGTTGGTCTGGGATTTCATACCGTGATAGGCAGACTGAGATATGGATATACTGAATACCAAAAACAAAAACAAACAAACAAACAAACAAAAAATGATGGTTCAGTTAAAAGAGTAATAGAATCAATAAAGTAGCTCTTATATTAAAGTGAGCTAAGAAAAGAAGCCAGGGAAACTATTATTACATTCAGAATATCAGCATAAATTTTAAGACTTGGAAAGGTCACCACTCTATCCCTGAAATAAGAGGCAACAACCTCTGTTGCTATCATCCTGCTTTCAAAAATCGTATGAGATAATATAACATGTAGCTTTCACTCCCACACACTGTTGACCTTGGCCCTTCCCTCACTGGGGGGAAAGGAAAAGAGGGTGGGGTGTTCCTGACAAGTAGAATCAGGTAATTAATTAAAATAAAATACTTTTTTTTACCATTTATTGAGATGTTCTGATTTCTCCACATCCTCACCAATGCTTGTTAATTTCTGTTTTTTACTTGTAGCCACCTACTTGGTGTGAAATATCTCATTGTAATTTTGATTTACATTTCCCCAATATCTAATGAGGTTGAGCATCTTTTCCTGTGCTTATTGGCTATTTTATACTTCTTTTTATTTATTTTTTTCTGAGACAGTGTCTCACTCTGTCACCTTGGGTAGATTGCCATGACATCATAATTCACAAACTTCAAACCCTTGGGCTTAAGCAATCTTATTATCTCAGTCTCCCCAGGAGTGGGACTACAGGTGCCCACCCTGACACTCGGCTAATTTTTCTCATTTTTGTAGAGACAGGGTCTTATTCTTGCTCAGACTGGTCTCAAATTCCCAAGCTCAAGTGATCCCCTCACCTCAGCCTCACAGACAGGCGAGAGCCACCTCACCCACCCAATTTCATATCTTCTTTGAAGAAATGTTCAAATCTTTTACCTATTTTTTAATTGGGATATTTGTTTATTATTGAGTTATAATAATTCTTTATGTATTCTAGATATAACCCTGTTATCATCAGATTTATGATTTGCAAATATTATCATTCTGTGAGTTCTTTCCACTTTCTTCTTCTTTTTTTTTTTTTTTTTTTTTTTTTTGAGACAGAGTCTGACTCTGTCACCTTGGGTAGATTGCCATGGTGTCATAATTCACAGCAACCTCAAGCTCTTGGGCTCAAGCAATATTCTTGCCTCAGTTTTTCTATTTTTAGTAGAGACAGGGTCTCACTCTTGCTCAGGCTGGTCTCAAACTCCTGAGCTCAAATAATACACCCGCCTCAGCCTCCTAGAATACTGGAATTACAGGTGTGTACCACCAGGACCAGCCTCTTCACTTTCTTGATAATATCTTTTGAAGTAATTTGATATGTATATATTTTTTGTTTTATTGAGACAAGGTCTTGCTCTGTCACCCAGGCCAACTAGAGTGCTGTCATCTTAGCTCACTGTAACCTTTAACTCCTCTCTCATTCACAACAGTGGTTGGTTGGTACAAATTTTTCAATACTTCTTTCAATCACTGTCATTTGGCCTCAAATGTGCCTTATAAAGAGGAGCTAAATGAAGTTTTGATACAGCTTTCAACCTAAACCAAAGGCTGCCTTTTAGTAGAAAAAAATAACACATTCACTTTTTTTGTAATTATTGATCATTTTAAACTTTACTTCTGCATTATGATTTAATATTTTAAATTTACTATGCTTTATTATTACTCTTTTCTCCTCTTCTCTGCCTTTTCTTGAGTTAGAAAGGTGCATGACATTTCTATTCTTCTAGAAATTTCCAGTAAAGTATTCTACTCACATGTGAAAATTGTCAGAAGAATCAAAATGAAATCACTTTTATTAAACCCCCTGACATGCGAAACAAAATTATTTATGGCAGGCAACAACTGTAATCTTAGTGCGGTGGCTCACAACTAATCCTAGTAGGCTGGGAGGCCGAGGCGGGTGGATTGCCTGAGCTCAGGACTTTGAGACCAGCCTAAGCAAGAGTGAGACCCCATCTCTAAAAAAATAGCTAGGCGTTGTGGCCAGCACCTGTAGTCCCAGCAACTCAGGAGGCTGAGGCAAGGGGATCACTTGAGCCCAAGAGTTTGAGGTTGCTGTGAGCTATGATGCCATGGCACTCTACCCAGGGTGACAAAGTGAGACCCCGCCCCCAAAAAATTATTTGTGGCAAAAACGAAGAAGGAAGGGAGGGAAGGAGGGAAAACCCTGGGAAATAGAGCTAAGGACAGCCATGGGAGTAGGGGGTTTACACGCAAATGGCTGATAGCAAGGACTACCACCAAAGACTCTGCAAAAAACACAACTTTGCACAAAGGCCCTTGCAAGCTTACACTAAAAATGCTTCTGCAAGGGTATCTTCCCAGAAACTGCCTGTCCCACCACCTTGGTGCTGCCCTTGTTACTGATCCTTGTAGCCAAAGTTCTCAAGATAATTTATCTCAAAACAAAAATTATGTGATCCTTCTCACTTTTCTATTAAGAACTGCTGTCTTCCTTTACCACTCTGAATATGTATATAGTTTACTATGGCATGAATATTATCACAGCAATGCTATTTCCTTGAATGAATATCACATTTTTTAGAGAACCTTTATTTGTTATTTAGGTTGAAACTAATTACACACCAATATAATTTAGATATGACCACAATTTTTAGTGATTTCTTCATAAAACTGTATTTCTCTCATCTATTGTCTTCATCATCCTTGGGTTTATATTGTATCATCAATATTGTCTGTATGATTAAATTTTGAGTTGTTGCATGTTTTTAAAATGACTTTATTTTGTCTTTCTTCTTACACAGTAGTTTTCCTGCATATAAGACGTTAGGTTCAAGATCATCTTCCCTCAGAATTTGGAAGATAATATGCAATGACCTTCAACAATCAATGGTACCCATGTTTGGGGATGCAGTTTGCTCCGTTGATTGCTTTTCATCTGTTCTGTTCCTTCAAGAGAACAGAAATGACTGATTTATTGATAGTACATCCTTGTTGACCAGTGCTGGATTTATTTTCATCAGAAATATATCTTTTCTGAAATTATTAGGAATTTTTTATGGTGAAGATGCTCAATTTGCCCTCTTCAGCCAAACAACATTTCCCTTCTTATTTTTTTTTTATTTTTTTTTTTATTTTTTGAGACAAGAGTCTCACTTTCTCACCCTTTGGCAGAGTGCTGAGGCATCATAGCTCACAGCAACCTCAAACTCTTGGGTTCAAATGTTTCTCTTGCCTCGGTCTCCCAAGTAGCTGGCAAGGTGCCCACCACAACACCCAACTATTTTTTTTTTTTAGAGACAAGGTCTTGCTCTGACTCAGACTGGTCTCGAACTCCTGAGCTCAGGCAATCCACCCTTCTCAGCCTCCCAGAGTGCTAGGACTATAGGCATAAGCCACCACCCCCAGCCTTCCCTCCCTTTAAAGATAACTATAACCAGGCTGGGAGATGTGGCTCATACCTATAATCTCAGCACATTGAGAAGCTAAGGAGTTTGAGACCAGCCTGAACAAGAGCAAGACCCTGTCTCTACTAAAAATTGAAAAACTAAGCAAGCATAGTGGTGCCTGCCTATAGTTCCAGGACTGGGCCAGAGAACTGCTCAAGCTCAAGAGTTTGAGGTTGCTACAAGCTATCTGTACCAGAATGTTTATTGCAGCCCAATTTATAATTGCTAAGTCATGGAAGAAGCCCAAGTGCCCATCGACCCATGAATGGACTAGCAAATTGTGTATACCATGGAATATTATGTAGCCTTAAAGAAAGATGGAGACTTTACCTCTTGCATGTTTACATGGATGGAGCTGGAACATATTCTTCTTAGCAAAGTATACTAGGAATGGAAGAAAAAGTATCCAATGTACTCAGCTCTACTATGAAGCTAACTTATAGCTTTCACATGAAGGCTATAACCCAAGTATAGCACAAGACTATGGGGAAAGGGCCAAGGAAGGGGAAGGGAGGGGGGAGGTTATGATGGACGGAGGGTAATGGGTGGGGCCACACCTACTGTGCATCTTAGAATGGGTACTGGCGAAACTTACTAAATGCAGAAAACAAATGCCTACTTACAGTAACTAAGAAAATGCCATGAAGGCTACGCTGAACAGTTTGATGAGAATATTTCAGATTGTATATGAAACCAGCACATTGTATCCCTTGATTGCACTAATGTACACAGCTATGATTTAATAATAAAAATAAATAAATTAAAAAAAAACACACAACCCAGCCAGACGCCATGGTGAGCGCCTGTAATCTAGTGACTCGGGAGGCTGAGGTTCCAGTGAGCGATGACACCACTGCACTCTGCTCAAGGCATAGGGCGAGATTCTGTCTGAATAACAAGAAAGAAAGAAAGAAAGAGAGAGAGAGAGAGAGAGAGAGAGGGAGGGAGGGAGGGAGGGAGGGAGGGAGAAACATATTTGAGGGAAGAAAAAAAAGAATTTAATGAGTCAAGTGTTTTACATGCACTATTCAATTTGACCTTTAAACAATTCTAAGAGGTATGTCTTAGTCATAATTGAGGAAATTGAGGGTCAGAGACATTAAGTGACTATATCATAACCCCATGTTTGTCTTTTATTAAGTTCCCCAGCCTAGGAGTTTAATTTGGAAAGACCAATTGTACTAGATTCTATTCATCAACTTTCACTGAGACCTGCAGTGTTCGATGCTCTGGACACCAAGGTGAGTACACCCTAGTCTCTACCTTGGAGGTAGAGTGAAGCCCAGCTAGGGAGGGCTACCACTCTCCAGGGCCACTGCTAGCCCATACAGAGCTGCTGTGCAAGTCAAAAAAGGCACCCTTTTCTCGGAGTGAATGCAGCCCCAGAGTACATCCTGCTGAACAGCCTTAAGGTTCTGTCTGCAGACCATACTGCTCTTGCTACCATGAGATCCACAGAGAGCACAGAGAGAGGCAGGAGCCCTAGGGAGGATTTGCTTCTCCTTTCTCTACCAGCCACCCAGCCTCCCATCCACACCCCTATGGGCCAATGCCACCCCTGATCCATAGGCATGCTGGCTCTGTAGGAAGAGAGCCAGAATACAGGCCAGGCCTGCTCTAAGTGGGTAGTGGGCAAAGCCACAAGGTAAGAGTGCCAAGCAGAGGTCAAAACACCACAAAGGGCTACATAAGGAGTAACTGACCCATAAACCAAGTGAAAGAGGAGCTAGGGCCAGGAAGGCAAGCAGGTCAGGGATACTTTGGGGACTCTCCGCGGGGGTTGCATTCCATGTATTTCCCACACAGGTGCCTTCTATCCTAGACAGCTGGTCTTCTCACCTGACACGAAGGGTCCCCACCATCACCCTTCCCAGTGCTTGGTGATGTTCTGGAGTGGGAGCAGCAGTTGTTGCACTGCCAGGAAAACCCAGCTCATTAGTAACCCTTTAGGCCTGACACCATCAAAGATGTTACTGAGCACCCAGCATGGCAGACCACAGGACCCAGTGCCAGGAACACCACATCATGCGGCTTCATCTCTGACAAGAGCCTGGCCCAGGCCCCAAGGGAATCTAAACTGGGTCAGGAGAATAAATGCTATAAATCTTCCCTTCAAGCAACTCAGAGTCCTGCAGAACAAACATACCTTCCTTCTACTACCCTACGATCTGATCTGTGCCAGGATGAGCATATGAAAAACGTTCACAGGGAATATCAGTCATGAGGGCTCCTGAAGAAGAGACAATGGTACTGTCATCAGAGGTCTCAGTAAGTGTGACATCTGAGCCTCATCTTGAAGAAGGAGCAGAATCTCCCATGTGAGCAAGAGGCAGAAAAGAAAGTCATCCTGAGGAGGAAAATACAGAAGCAAAGGGGAGGCTGGTGGTGTGCCTCAAAAAGGTGCCAAGTCCAGGATGGCCAGAAGCTACTGATAGAAGGATGCTCCTGAAAGAGCAACGCACAAACCACCAGTGGGTGGGTTGAGGTGGACTGGGGCAGTTGTGTTATATAATACTCACCCAGTCTTCTTTTCTTTGGAGGGGGGGATGGGGTCTCACTATGTTACCCAGGCTGGCCTCAAACTCCTAAGCTCAAGAAATCCTCCTGCCTCAGCCTTCTAAGTAGCTGGGAATACAGGTACATGCCATGGATTAATCTGTTCTCTTGAGATGTCCTGACCTAGCTTGGTGCTAGAGCTTGGAGGTACCACTGTTCCCAACACTTTTTTGATCCCTCTTTTGATGAGAGTGGACCTCAGCTGGGACCCTTAAGTAGGCAATAAGATCCAGCTAGAATAACCTAGGTTTGATTTTACTATATGTTTTAATTTTAATTTTTATTATTTTTATGTTACTTTGGATTAATGCCAGGTGGAACTGGTTTTCAACTTATAGAAATCCCTTAAAAGTAAATTTTCCCAGGTAAAAACCTGAGTCAACATAAAGAAAGTAATCTATAAATGATAGTATATATGGCTTATAGATAAGGGAAACCTTGACGGTGGTCCCTAGGAATGAAAAGAAACTTTGAGATCTGCAAAACCCAAGGCTAGAGACTTCTTTACAGGGAAGGGAAAGAGCAGAAACTGCAGTTTCTTCTGGGAAGACGCACCAGGAAGGAGATATTGTTTCATCCTTGCTTTTAGGATCTCTACAAATGTACCTGGAGGTAACCTAACAAGCCGGGTAATGGCTTGAGTGTGGGCAGACCTGGGTTCAAGTCTTGGCTCTGCCATTTACTCCCACATGATGCAGCCTTGTCCCTAAGTCTGAAAAAAATAATACCCACTGCCCGGGGCTGCAAGGAAATGACCAGCACTCCTCAATGGACAGCAGTTCCCTCACCCACTCAGCCCCTTCCTAACTTTCTGGGAGGGAACCAATCAGAGATCTACTTTCTAAGAATGTTCATCCCATCTGAGGAAAATAGAATCTTACTCCTCTGTTTTGACCCTAATTAAAGACTACACAAAATGTCTGATCTCACTTGATTTTACTGGTTTAGAGATGAACAGGGATAACATTTCAGTACTTGGAAGACCCAGTGGATTCTCAAGGGGTCACATATAGGAATTTGAGTTTGGGCATAGAAATATTTGGTTTAGTCATGACTGGTAGCAAACAGGGCAAAGAAATTAGATGATATACACTTACATACACTTAATATGAAAACTAACTGGAAATGGTGACCAAAAGCATTCTTAGGAAAAAACCTTTCAAGAAAAGTAAAGGTTTTGGTTGGCCTTTTACAGGACATAGGAGGAACAGTGAGCCACAGCCGCTCTACCGGCAGGCACTTCCACCTCTGCATCTCCGTGGTAGGAAGGAAGTTAGTCAAAGGCTACAAGCTTTAATCTACAGGCCTCAGAGATGGATTTCCATTCCACGTGCCTTTTCTCTCCTAGGATGTGTGGGAATGTCAAAGATGCCCCAAACTGGTAAGGATATAGAGGAAACAGGTATTCTTGGGTTCTGCTTTGTGAGAGGCTAATTTAGAACACCTTTTTAGAGGGCAATTTGGCGATCTCTATCAAAATTTCAAATACTCCTATAGCCTGACACATGCATATTTTTTCTAGGAATATAAAGCATAGAAACGTAGAAGTATACAAAGATACATTGTTCATAAGGAAAAAAGAGCCATTGTCCACCATAAGGAAAATGGCTATATAAATTGTATGTTTGCTTATGGCCTGCTGTGCACAATGAGGTAGATCTAAATATGCTGTGATGGAAAAATCTCCAAAATATACAATGACATGACAAAAGCAAGTTGTGAAGTGAAGCATATAGTAGGATCCCATTTATGCAAAAGAACGTCATGGAACAAGGCCCACACATTAAGCAACTGCCAAGCATTATCTCTAGGGAGCTGCGTAGGCTGGAAAAGTGGGGGCTTGCTATGCAATAAATACTTCTATCTTTTCTAATTTTTTAAAACAAGAATGAGTACTCATGTCACTACCCCACTACCCACTGAAAGGCAAATAAACACACGACAGCTTTAGGCTGCCCGGCTGGCAAAGAAGGCCAGAGAGAAGGTGGCATCTAGGAGAAGCAGGGACCAGACACTGGCTCTGTGGTGGGAGGCCCCGAGTCACCCCTCGGCACACTTCCCCCTCCGCACACCCACCCCTCAGCCTTCCCAGCACCAAGCCCGGCAGCACACACTGGTCCCCACCCTTCATCCTGTCCCTTGGGGGAGCTCCAGAGCAGAGGCTGTTTTCATACCCTTCTCCCTAAGTCTACCAAGTCTCCAATCTAAAGACCCTTACAACATTCTCTCAAATAGAAGCACCCATGTTATAAAGCCCAGTGACAAGCTGAAGGGCATCCTATCCCTCCTCCAACTCCCTTCTCTCTCCCTGTTCAGCTTCTACTCATCTTCCAAAACCAGGTCTAAGCAGTGCCTCTTAGAAAACTTCCTTTTCCCACCACCACTGTGGGTGGACTAAACACCTCCCCTCTGAGCCTCAGGGCCTTGTCCTCACTTCTACCACAGGACTTGCCTTGGGCACTGAAATGCTGTACTCACCTGTGGGTCTGTCTCTCAATGTAAACTCCCTGAGGGCAGTGATTGTGACTCATACATCCTGAGCACCTCATCGGCAGACATTCAGGGGTCCTAGGGGACTGTCCTTCAGCCCATTCCCCATGATACTGCAACCTGCCTGTGTAACCAGGCAGTTGAGCTGGGCCAACAAGAAGGCATCTCCTCCCGGAGGACGTCTATTCACAAAGGGCCAAGATAATAGCCATAATTTGCCCTGTCCCTTAGCCACAAATGATTCCTCAAATCTCTATATTCTACTACTGCCTCTAAACCTGTGAGGCTAGATGACCACCATCCTTCCCAACAAAGCAATTTTATGTAATGACAACCATACAGTACCATGTAGCAAATACGAAATGCTGAAAAACAAAACATACTACCCATGACACAGATGCTCTGTCCTCTTCCAGACAGCACCTATCTCTAATCTAGGGGCTCTCTGGGTGCTGCATAATACACCCTTAAAAGATGTGCACCCACATCATACCCATTAGGATAGCTACTATATGAAAATAGAAAATGACCAGTGTTGACAAGTGTGGCAAAACCAGAAGTCCTGTGAGCTGCTGGCAGGAATGGAAAGTGAGGCAGCAGCTGTGGTAAAGTGTGAGAGTTCCTCAGACAGTTACAAACTGAACTATCACATAACACAGCAATTCCACTTCTAAGTATGTACCCAGATGAATCAAAGATAGGGACTCAAACAGAGATTTGTACACCTATGTTCACAGCAGTATTATTCATAATGCCCAAACGATGGAAACAATGTAAGTGTTTAGTGGATAAACAAAATGTGGTATATACATACACTAGAATATTATTCAGCTTTTAAAAAGGAGATTTTGACATATGCGCCAACATGGAAGAACCTTGAAGACATTATGCCAAGTTAAACAAGCCAACACAGAAAGACAAATATCACAAGATCTCACTTACACAGAGGCAGAAGTAGAATGGTGGTTTCCAGGGGCGGGTGGGGTGGGGTGGGCGGGAATGGGGAGTTAGTGTTTAATGGTCACAGAGTTTCAGTTGGGAAGATAAAAGTCCTGGAGATAGAGGGTGGTGGTGGTTACACAGCAGTAAGAATGTACTTAATGCCACTGCACTGGACACTTAAATATGGTTAAGATGGTAAATTTTATGTTTCATGTTTTTTGTTTTGTTTTTTTTTTGAGACAGAGTCTCACTATGTTGCCCTGGGTAGAGTGCTGTGGCATCACAACTCACAGCAACCTCAAACTCCTGGGCTTAGTGATTCTCTTGCCTCAGGCTTCCAAGTAGCTGGGAATATAGGCACCCACCACAACGCCCAGCTATTTTTTTGGTTGTAGTTGTCATTGTTGTTTGACAGGCTGGGGATGGGTTTGAACCCACCAGCTCCAGGGTATGTGGCTGGTATGTAGCTGCTGAGCTACAGGCACCGAAACTGTTTTGTATATTTTACCACAATAAAAACAAAAGTCTGCAGAGAGTCATTCTTGCCCTGGAGTAGGAATTCATCAGGAAGCAGCAGTTTGTTTGCAGCAGTCTTCCTGGAAGGTGAGAGACAAGCAGCAGTGCCCAGGCCACTTTCCCCACCAAAGAGGACAGAGAACCACAGTCCTTTCACAAGGAGCTCACCACATATTTGAGGGGCAGAACCCAAACAGGCACCACTAGGGGGCAGAGCCTAAAATGTTGCCTGGCCCCTGACCAAGGAGGAGGCCTGAGCCAGCAGCACACCCACAGACCATAACAGTCTATGCCTGACCTCACTGACCTGAGGAAGCCCACTTGGGGTAGGAGGAAGTACGTGGGCTGTGTCATGAGCCTCACAGGGCTTCAGTCCTATTGGTTATGTAATTCTGTGAAAGTCACAACAGAGATAAAGAGACTCAGCTCACACAGTCAAGAGGGTTAAATGAGACAAGCCTTAATGGGATATAGCTCAACTGCTCCTTCCCCTGCACAAGCATGTGCTCCTCAAATGCTCGTTTCCCTCCCCCTTCTTCCAGCCCACACAAGGACGCCCCCCACCCCCTGCCTGGCTAGCTGCTCTCATAGGACATTATTAATCTTTGAATTTGAAATCCCACCCCACCCTACACAGTGTATTTACTGTATATACTCGAGGATAAGCCGAGTTTTTTCAGCACAAAATTTGTGCCGAGTTCGGGTTTTTTGGCACAAATTTTGTGCCGGAAAAAACTTGGCTTATACTCGAATATATACAGTAAATATATAGATAATTATTAAATACACATAAAACATAAGTGCCACTGCAGTTCAAGGGCTCCTAGGCCAGCTTTGTGGCAATAGGAGGATCTAAGTTAGGTCTTGAAGGGGTATGAAGAAAGGCCCCGTGCAGGGATACAGGCCATGCCTCACACAGGCAAGGAGAGGTGGGGGCGGCAGAGCATGTCCTGTTCACAGAAGAGACAGAGGCAGCTGGTCAGTGAGGGCCTTGAACACCAGACTAGTTTATAAGTCACTCTAAAGGAGATGGGGAGTTCTAGGAATTTTCTGGTAGATTTGTCCAAAGTTTTGAGCAGCCCCAAAGAATAGGAAGGAAGAGATAACAGAAGGGAGACCTGCTGTGTGGTTCCTGCAATGACCCAGGCCTGACCAGGGCTGGACTAGGTCAGAGGAGGTGAAAACCATGTTAAAGACTCCATGAAGAAAAACAAAACCCCTCACGCCAGTGATACCGAGCTCTACAGCCTAGACAGGCCATGCACGGTGGTGCGCTCCTCCATCAATCTGCTCAGCGCCCTCCTGACCTCCCTTCCTTTCGCTGCTGCTCACCCCAAGAACAGTGTACCTTTGTGTTCAAAGAGCATTTATGAAATTGAAATGAGAGCATTTCATGGGCACTGTGTCAGAAATGTGCCATTACAAGTGACATTTTTGGGTGTCAGGGTTTTTGGGTGTCTCATCTGCTGATAGGTCTGATTTGCCCAGTTGACAAGTGAGAAGACTGTGACACCAACAATTATAGAAACAAACTCAACCTAGAATCTGGAAACCAAGCTGTTCTCTCCATCTCTGCCATCACACTCAGCAGACAATATGGCGGCCCACTGGCAGAGAGCCCTCACTTCTCCAACCACAGCAGCTCAGGGGGACTGGCAGGACCCCAGATTACACGACCTTCCAAGACGGCAGGGGGAGAAAATGGCCTTTAAGATTTTTCAGGACTAGAGGAAGAAAGCAGAAAACTTCTTCAAAATATCACTAGGATTCAACACAAAAGAGCACAGACTGTATGATTCACACAAACTTCTAGAATACGCAAAACTAACCTATGGCAATAGAGGTAGGATCAGGGGTGGCCCCTGCAGGTATGTGGGAGGGGAAGATTGACTGGGAAGAGATTTGGGAACTTTCTGGGGTAAGGCTGACAGTCTGTTTCTGAGGGGTTTGGATCACAACATGTATGTATCTATCAAAACTATAACAATCAAGATTTGGGTATTTCAATATAAGAAAACTACACTTCAGTGAAAAACATTAGAATTCAAAAGGGAGGGTGGTCCTATGGCTCAGTATACCAAGGGTGGTGGGTTCAAACCCAGCCCCAGCCAAACTGCAACAAAAAATAGCCAGTCATTGTGGCGAGCACTTGTAGTCCCAGCTACTTGAGAGTCTGAGGCAAGATAATCACCTAAGCCCAGGAGTTGGAGGTTGCGGTGAGCTGTAACGCCACGGCACTCTACTGAGGGTGATAAAGTGAGACTCTGTCTCTAAAAAAAAAAAAAAAAAAAGAAGTCAAAGGCAAATGTATATATAAAATACAAATATACACACATATAAATACATATATATAATACATACACATAAATACTTATATACATATGTAAGCATGTGTATGAGAAATAAAAATAAAATCCTAAGCCCCCTACTGGCTGAATATACCCCTCTTTTGGCCAATGGGACCCCAGAGAAATCTACAAAGTGAGTTCCCAGCTATGGCAAGTTGGACACGCCTTGTCATACCCCTCCCTCCTAACCACCATTAGGCTTTCTTTCTTAAAGGTTAAATAGAAACCAGCCCTTTGGAGAAGGCTTGCTTCACTACTGATTTCAACCAACCTTGTGATTGCCCCTCTCCTTTGCAGTTCTGACACAAGTGACCAGCATTTCTCTCTGATAAAAGACCAATGACTACAGAGTAGCTCAGGCTGTGCACTGAGTACACAGTGTTGATGTTAGAGGGCTGCGAACTCTACCTTCAGATCATGTTAACATCACCATTCTGGGGGGGGCCCATGAAGAGGCATGAGACTCAATTGTGCATGTGCACGTTTCTCCTTTCATAAATATCCATGATTCCTCCTACAGCTTATTAAATATGTATATTTGGCCACCAGGCTCAGCATAAATTTCTATTCTCTTTACCCCTCTCTCAAAGTACTTGCTCTGGCTTCTGCCCAAGACTACATTTCCCAGCCAGGTAGAGTGGCCAGCCTTTAGGCTGCAACTCTTTCCTCTTCAAATGGAGGAACCTCACAATTCTGCAGTTGACATGCATGTATGTATATGTGTGTGTGCATGTATATATGTATATACACACACATACATATATACACACATATACACATATACATGTCTACACACATATGTACACATATACATATATACATGTATACACACACCCATATACATATATACGCACACACACACACACACACACACACATATATATATACACACACACACATATATACATAAACTGGATTCATAACAAAGTAGGATCTTCTACAGGGGGCAAAAAGTCTTAAAAACTAAAAGTACTCAGATTTGGGCCTTAAACTTTAGGCCTGAAAAATGAGCTCAGAAAGCCTATTGTCCAAACTGCAGTCTTCAAACAAGTAAACAGACAGGACGTGACCTATCCAAAGTCACACACAATTCAGGAGCACGGTGGTGAACAACCCAGATTTCTTAAGTCCTCATCCAGAATTAGTTTCTAATTACTGTTCTAGACCAGTGCCAGAAAAATCAGATAAAACAGAAGACCAAAAGGTGACTTTACAAACTAACTAATTTCATAAACCATCAAAAATAGAGTTAGGCAGCACCCGTAGCTCAGTAGGTAGGGCACTGGCCACATATACAGAGGCTGGTGGGTTCAAATCTGGTTGGGCCAGTGAAAACAACAATGACAACTACAATAACAACAACAAAAAAGAAACAGCCAGGCATTGTGGTGGGTACCTGTAGTCCCAGCTATGTGGGAGGCTGAGGCAAGAGAATCCCTTAAGCCCAAATGTTGGAGATTGTTATGAGCTGTGACGACACAGCACTCTACCCAGGGCGACAACTTGAGACTCTGTCTCAAAAAAAGAAAAGAGCTAAAGAGTTCTCTATCACAACGCCCAACGCCTCTTCTAAACCAGGAGGTTAACTTTCAAACAGTAAAAACGCATCTACCTTCATGAGGCTAAGTCAAGAGCTGCTCCTCCATTGAATAACAGTCCTACTGCTTGGTTTGCCTTCTTTGCCCATATACAAACATCCAAATGACTGGCAAGAGGCTCTGAGCCAAGGAGACAGACATGCAGGAGTCATAAAACTGAGTTGCTGTGTGACCTTGGCAAGGCTCTTACTGTGACACAATTAAGAAATAACATATTTGGTCTTTGTCCCTAGTTCTTGGTTCCTGACATGCAGTACCTTAAACCCTCGGTATCTCAGGAGTGACAATAATGTCTTCGTATGCTGATAAAATGACTAATGGCTAGGCCTGTCCCTAAATAGCTTTAGGATGGGGCTGGTCACCAGAAAGACCAAGGCCAGTTTAGAAGGTTGGAACTTTCAGCCCTATCCCCATCTTACCCAACCTCCAAGAAGGTGGGGAGGGACTGGAGGTCAAGTTAATCACCAGTGGCCAATGACTTGATCAATCACGTTCATGCAATGAAACCTGCATAAAAACCTGTAAATGGTGGGGCTCAGACAGCTTCTAGGTTGGTGAACACACAAAGTGTTGGGAGGATGACAGGCCCAGCTGTGGGTGCAGAAGCTCCACACCGCTTCCCACACCTTGCCTGATGCATTTGGCTGTTCCTGCATTGTATCCTTTACAATGTACCTATATACTCGAGTATAAGCCGACTTTTTTGTGCCGAAAAAAGCTCGGCTTATACTCAAGTATATACGGTAAATGTAAGTAAAGTGTTTTCCTGATTTTTGTGAGCTGTTCTAGAGTATTATCGGACACGAAGAAGGCATCACAGGAATCTGCAGTTCATGGCTAGTTGGTCAGAAGTACAGACGATAACTGAAAACTTACAACTGGCAGTCTTATGGGACTGACCACTTAACCTCTGGGTCTGCATCGTCTCCAGGTAGTTGGTGTCAGAAATGAATTCAACTGTAGGACACCCAGTTTGTGTCAGAAAAACACACACATCTGGTGTCAAAAGTGTTGCCAAGGTAAAAACAGCATAGGCCTGACCTCTCTGGGCTTATCGTATATACTCGAGTATAAGCCGAGTTTTTTTCCGGCACAAAATTTCGGCTTATACTCGAGTATATACGGTATTCCCCCACCTGTGAAAACGAGAGGTTGGACCAAATGCCATTAAGCATGTTCCAGCTAGACTCCTAAAATTCTTTAAATTTCCAGTTTAAGAATTTCCAGGGTTAACATGAGGAATTCTCGCTCTCAGAAAGCTCCAGAAAATTCAGCTTTTGAACCCCAAGCATTTCTCAGACCTCGGTTCCCATGTTTTTTTGTAGAGACAGAGTCTCACTTCATCACTCTGGGTAGAGTGCCGTGGTGTCACACAGCTCACAGCAGCCTCCAATTCCTGGGCCCAGGCAATTCTCCTGCCTCATCCTCCCAAGCAGCTGGAACCACAGGTGCCTGCCACAACGCCTGGCTATTTCTTTGTTAGTGTTTGGCTGGGTGGGCCTGAACCCGCCATCCTACATGGGGCTGGTGCCCTAGCCACTGAACCATAGGCACCGCCCCCTCAGTTCCCATTTTGACTAATGACATGCCAGAACCCTGCAAGATTTATCCTTTGAGAAACAGCAAAATAACAACAACAAAAACACAACAATGTACTGTTACAGGACCCTGTTCTTGCCCTTAGTTCTCAAAGACTTATAGCCCAGTTCTCTGAGATGAAAGACTCAGTCTCTCTCCATTACACTCAATTTTAAAACAAAACCCAAAATAGAATTTTTGACATGCCTCCCAGACTACAAGGGTTATGCTTCATTAATGATTAAAACAGCAGCTGGTAAAGCCTGAAAAACAAGTTGATCAGTTAGTCAACTTAGCATCTGCTTAAATTCCCTCTCTTCCTCTGACACTGTAGTTCTAAAGCAAATCCAGAGAGAAAGTAAAAGATACAGTCTTCTAATATCAAGAAGAAACTCACTGAGGTTGTAAGAAAGCACATCCTTCAACTAAATTCTTAGAAAAGTGTCTGGGTTGAGGAGGACATTTGTCACCGAATTATACTAGGAAGACTGAAACTGGATAAATAACTTACAAGACTAAGGCAGGTCTGGATTTAAGACAGCTTTTATTACAGATTTTCAGCCATCAGGTTCATTCGAGTATTCATTCACTTAATTCCACAAACATTTACTAAGCTCTCCACCACCTGTAATCCACAGACCTTGAGAAAGGTACTAAGCCTCAATTTCTTGGTCTTATACAATACAAATGTGAGTACCTGCCTTATGGAGCTGACATGGGAATTGAAGGAAATGATGCATGTAAGGTAATTAACCAGGACCTGCTGAGGAGAGTTGTGCTGACAGTACCAGCAGCATCACCCTTCTTATCTGCAAGGCATTGTGTTAGACTCTACTGAAACCTAAGGGCATAACACCAAAGGCACAGGCAATTAAAAAAAAAAAGAGAGAGAAACTAGACTTAAAATTAAAACTTTTGTTTTAGTAATGGAGTAAAAAAGACAACCTAGAATGGGAGAAAATATTTGCAAATCAATATCTGATAAGGGATTAATATCCAGAACATACAGAGAACTCTAAAACTAAACAACAATAACAAAAAACACTGATTAAAAATTGGATTTTAATACTGATTAAAAAGGATTTGAACAGTTCTTCAAAGAAGACATAGAAATGGCCATCAAGCATATGAAAAGATGCTTAACATCACTAACATGAGGGAAAAACGTATCAGAAACAAAGTGAGATCTGCTTCATCCCCATTAGGATGGCTACTAGAAGAAAAAAAGGACACAAAACAAAATAACAAGTGCTGGCAAGGATGTGGAGAAATGAAACTTTGTGTACTGCTGGTAAGGCTATAAAATGGTGCAGCTGCTTGAAAAATAGGATGAAGGTTCCTCAAAAAACAGAACTGCCATATGATCTAGCATTTCCATTTCTAGGTATATACCCAAAAGAACTAAAAACAGAGACGCCAACAGATATCTGTATATCTGTGTTCATCACAGCACTATTAACAATAACCATAAAGTGGAAGCACCCCAAGCGGCCATCAGTGGATGAATGGACAAACAAAAGGTAGCACATACATACAACAGAATATTATACAGCCTTTATTTTATTTTATTTTATTTTTTGAGACAGAGTCTCACTCAGTCACCCTGGGTAGACTGTCATGGTGCCACAGCTCACAGCGACTTCAAACTCTTGGGCTTAAATGATTCTCTTGCCTCAGCCTCCCAAGTTGCTGGGACTACAGGTACTCGCCATAATGCCCGGCTATTTTTAAGGACAGGTCTTGCTTTTGCTCTGAGCTGGTCTTGAACTCATGAGCTCAAGCAATCCACTAGCCTCAGTCTCCCAGAGTGCTAGGATTGCAGGTGTAAGCCACCGCGCCCAGCATTACACTGCCTTTAAAAATGAAAGAAATTTTGAAGAGCTCCAATATAGATAAAACTTGAAGACATAATGTATAAAATTAGTCACAAAAGGATACATACTTTATGATTCCACTTATATGAGGTTCCTAGAGTAGTCAAACCCACAGAAAAAGAAAGAATGGTGGTTGAGAGAGGTACGGATGCAGAAAGGAAACACAGATGTTGCCTCAGTTTTACAGGATGAAAAGAGCTCTGGAGATGGACGGTGCTGGTGACAGCTGCACCACAATGTGCACTACTACTAACTAAATTTAGTAACTAAATTTACTACCACTGAACTGTGCACTTAAAAATGTTTATGTATATTTTACCACAATTTTGTAAAAAGAAAGAATAAATAGAAACAGGTGTCCTTATAAAAAGGCATTTTAGATGTTTTGGCTAAAAAATGAATGGGGAAAAGTATAACCTAACAACACATTTTGCTTTTACATACTCACTTGATCCCTTATCAACACTGTAAGGTGTGAGAGCACAAGGATTCTTTAATTCCCCCCACCACTACCATTTACAGATTGGGAAATTGAGTACTGGAACAGCTACTGGACACAGGCAAGGGTAACCACTTAGAGAAGCAAAAATGGGAATGACTCCAATCCAAAACAAAAAGTGCAAAATGTGCATGGAACTGGATCATATTCTTCTTAGTAAAGTATCTCAAGAATGAACAAAAAGTATCCAATGTACTCAGCCCTACTATGAAACTAATTTATAGCTTGCATTTGAAAGCTGTAACCCGGTTATAACCTAAGAATATCGGGAAGGGGGAGAGAGGGGAGAGGGGAGGGGGGAGGATGGGCAGAGGGAGGGTGACTGATGGGATTACACCTACGGTGCATCTTACAAGGGTACATGTGAAACTTATTAAATGTAGAATGTAAATGTCTCAACACAATAACTAAGAAAATGCCAGGAAAGCTATGTTAACCAGTGTGATGAAAATATGTCAAATGGTATATAAAACCAGTTTATGGTGCCCCATGATCACATTAATGTACACAGTTACGATTTAATAATAATTTTTTTTTTTAAGTGCAAAATGTGGGAAGAGAACATAGAGAGGGCAACAGGAGCCCACATTTCCATTGAAGGAATTGTACTATCTTTCTGGAATTTCAATTTGGAATCAGTTAAGGCCCCCTCTTGTCTAAAAGGAAACAAACCATGCTCGTTATTTAAAAGGTGACTGGAACAAAAGCTCTGGAGCTAGACTCCCTGGGTGTAAAAAATGGCTCAGCAGAGGGATTAAAGATGGCGGCCAAGTAACAGCTTCCCTGTAACTGGGTACAGCGAGTCTGGGAAGAAAAGACTCCAGGCATCTCTGGCTGGTTGGATCTGCCTATTATCATCCCTTTAAGGATACAGGGACCCAGCAAGGGACT
>CAUYPK010000425.1:0-24850 GCA_963574355.1 Loris lydekkerianus | reverse complement strand
CAGGTTTTTGTTTTGTTTTTTGCATAACATGAAGCTTCAAAATTAACTGATAAATTATTGCCACGATGGCTTATTACTGGTTTCCTACAAAAGAGGATAAGAACTACTAGTGTATTCTATCTTTTCATATTTTTTTTTTTTGAGGTCACTTGACAGAAAGTTTGCATATTCAACAAGTCTACTGAGTTACAATATTGTCTACTATATAACTGCCCTTTTATTGGAGCAAATGCTAATGGTATTAAGAACATATGCCACTCAAAAAAACCCAAAAAACGCAAGTTTTTTTTATTTTTCCTTTTGAATAGGAGTAACCTAGGTTTTGGGAGTTGGTATGCAACAAGGATAAAACAACCAAACTATAAAACAGCATACCTGACACAATCTGTTGAAGAAATATGCATCTGTTTCATAGTTTTTGTACTGATGATAATGCCCTACTTAACTACACATATGTAAATAGTATATATTCTTCCTTAATATATGGAAATCCAATAGAAGCATTAAGTTCTCATTCTCCTTTGTAATTTTGTAACTCATTATCAGATAATTTATTAATGAAAGCGTATGCCCAAACCTACAGATCATGTGCACTGTGTGTGGCCTATTACAACCAAAATTCTTCTCAAATTTCATTTTCATTAAAATGAAACGGAGAATACCTGAAAAATTATTAAAGAAAATGTTGTAGTGTGAATTAAAATTAGAACTCAGTGGTCAATGAAGTTATGTATTATTTTGGCTTGTGGTTTTTCCTTCATAAGAATAAGAGCAGGTCCAAATGTCACCTAGGCCAACCTCATAGATACATAAGTGTCTAATCTTCCTCAGTTCTCCAATTAGACTGCTCTAGTAAAATTATAAATACAGTTAAAAAAAGAAAATAATAAATCAAAATAGGTTCAACAAAAGAGCACCATCCTATTAGGAGACTAGGAATAACATGAATTGAAAATGAGGTTGTCACTATGATCAAACTGTTGCCAAAATTCTAACAACATCCAAGCTGTTATACTAGTGCATGAACCCAGGCCATGGCCTAAACCTAAAGAACTCTGGAACAGAAACATGATTTGAAAAATAAACTCCAAAATCATAGCTGTAATAAATGGTGATACAGACGAATTTTAAAGTATGAGTGACATGTTACACTGTATTGCTCTTGAACTTTCCAAACAATGCTTGTCCATGTCAGGTTTGGGCCACTATTCTGCTGAGACAGAGAGCACTGTATTTATTCAAAAGCCCAGATTTCAATGTCTTGGATAAAGAAATCTTCCTTTTTAGAAAGTGTATGATTCCCAAATGTTTTACAAGAATGGCTTCTTCCATGGTAGAGATCGCCATCAAGCCAAAGGGCAAATTCTCCCCTGCAATACATAACAACAATAATCTTTTTTATATTTATGCCCTACATTGTAAAACAAATTCAAATGAGACATTAAATATCCCACAACCCTGATCTCGTTAAATTTCCCATGCCCTTCCCTGCTCCTTTCCACACTGACATAGGCAATTTTGTTTTACTCTATCCCATTAGAAAATCATGTATAATATAGATTAAGGAATAAAATGTGAACTTTAAAACTGAAATAATATAGCTATACTTTTTGATAAGGTACTACTCTGTTATTCTTTGCCTGGTATTATGCATTTTTCTTTGCATATAGTTTTTTCTCTAGCATGCTAAATTTTATGAAAACAACTCTGGTTTTCTGAGTAGGAAGTGGTTAGCAGAAGAGATCAGCTTAAGAAAAATTTAAATGAATAAATATATAATGCTGAGATTCTTTATCAAGCAGAAGGATCAAGATAGAAGCCAGGTCTAACAGGAGCCTAAAAGATAGATAATAAGGTCTAATTTATCTAACTGGAATACATAACCCAGAAAACAAAACAAAACAGGGTCTTCTAGGGCTTCTTTCTCCCCTATGTAGAATTTTTTTCTACCTAATAGAAGAGCATTAATATCCAGAGATATCCCTTGGAGATTCTCTAAACTTTACCTAAGGATATCAAACCAGCACAACTGAGCCTGAGTTTAGAAGAAGGAGTTTTTTTTTAAAAAAAAAAAAAATCTGAGGAATTGTATTTCAGTGGGGGGGAAAAAAAAATGGCCTGAGATTAAGATCTGTGGACTCAATGGTGCACTGTGTCAATCTGCGTTAAATTACTTAACCTCTCTGAGGTGGAATTTGTTAATTAAATGTATTTAAAAAAAAGAGACAGAGAAAGAAAATCAGAATAGGTCATCTCTGAAGGCCTACATAACCTACAAATTGAATGGGTATAACTTCTGACCTTAAAGTTGCCAATGGTAGTCACATGGCATCATAAAGTTAAATGACGTGGAAGAGGAACTGATCTATTTTTAATACAATCTTGGAAAAAAAATAATTTATTTATATTCTATAATTAAAAGCAGCATTAGATATAAAGTTAACACACAATTAAAATATGTGTATATACATATATATGGTTCTAAGTACAGATGTCTTTCTGCTTAAGCAGAGAAGGGTGGATACATGGGCCATGTAAAATGGTTCCTGAAAGAGTTGGTACTTTACAACAAAATAGAAAAGACTCATCCATATGGTCACTTACAATGACCATGTCAAGCAGGTACAGAGATCATCCAGTGCCATTTAAGAAAATCATAAACCATAATGAGATAACCAGTGATGATGTTTTAATGAGCCTTCTGTACAAATGAAAACAGTGCTTTGCTAAGATACAAGATGACCCTGAAAATCATGCCAGTCAAGACTCTATGATATGAAGACACTGAAAAAAAGAGATGGTCCCTAAAATGGCCATATTTTTTAAGGTTCCAATTGGAATTTGTGTTTGACTTATTATATTTATCTGTCCAACTTTAAATGTGTATTTATCATGCATCAGATACCAGCACTGGAAAATATAAAGATAAATTAGAAACTGAATTTGAATTAAAAATATACTGTCTTGGGACAAAAGACTTCTAGAGTCTCTAATACTAATGGCATATTATGCCTTTAAAGAGATATCTATAGTGGGAATAGACTATCATAGTTAATACATTAGAAAGGAGAATATAAAAGTGTTAAACTTCCTTATAAAATCGTTTTGGGGGGCAATGTGAAAAGGTTACAAAAAAGGGATCGGACACTTAGGTTTAATCTCAGACGATGAGTGCTAAGAACTACCTCACAACTGACCTTCAAGAATCACATAAATGGCATTAATTCTGCAATAAGCTTTACTAGTGTTTTTTTTCCCCAAGGTAATCTGAACTTTCCAAAGCCCTGATTGAAAGTTTTTGAGATTTTTAATATCATATGTAAAATTTAGTTTGTATGTTCATTTTAGAACAATAGATTCCTCATCATTTCAATAACATTTCAAAGGGGTGTGTGACCCACAAATATTTAAGTAAATATATTCAAAAGTTATAGAACTGCCCCAGGTGAAGCACATAGAAAATATATTTGTATATGAGGAATGCTTTTAAAGATGATCTGTATGACTTTCTGAGAATAGGATGGCCAAGGAAGTAAAGAACAAAAGCAGTCTTCTAAATCCTTAGCATCATGTAACTTATGTGTCCAATGACACTGCAGGTGGAACCCGGTAGACAGAACTCTTTCCAGAATACCAGAAGGGGGAAGATGGTTTTGGATACTAGGAAATGAGTAAAGGTGGGTATCATTTGTTGAGTACCTCCTATATGGTAGATTATACAACAGGATTTGTACAGAGATTATGTCTTCATGAATTCCTCACAACTTCCCTATATAGGTGAGTTAATCTCTGGTATCAGCTGAGGAAAGTTTAGATTTATTAAGGAGTTTTCTCAAGTCTCACATACAGTGTACACTCAAGCTGGAGTATGACTCAGGTCTCTCTGACTCCAACGCCTGCATTAAGTACACCACATCATGAGCTTTCTTTTTTGGAGTTTCCTGCTTAGAATTCTGGAATATCAAGTCCCTGTTTGTTTTCTGAACCTCTATTATTCCTCAAAGACTGGAAATTCATCTTCATTTGTTATCAAATGACCCAATGGTTAGTTTACCACAGTGCACTCATGTTGTACAATCAAAATCTAGTTCCAGCAGACATCTAATGACATTGTATGTTATTTTCAAAGACTCAAGGCACTGCCAACAACTTGATACTGTAAGCCACTTGCTAATAAGGCCTTTTTTGAGAACTAACAGAATCTAATGTAAGACTACCATTTAGGGGAAGGCTGAATGGTATGTCCCCTAAAACAGGTGTGATTGGATTATGTGGACAATATATGCTGAGTTCAACAACTCAAATTAACAGACAAGGGTACAATAACCACAATAATTTTTTTAAACACTAAAATTATGTCCTCTAGGTATCTATTTATAAAGAATTTGTAAGAAAATTTGTTAGAATCATCTGGGATGATGAATATTCTTGAAGGCTATAACAACATTTTGCAGTTTGAATAAATTATCATTATGTAATCCTCAACTGTAGTTTACAAATAATGTAACACTTTTATAAGTGTAAAAATTACTTAGTATACCAATATCTAGGAAATAGCAAAGGAAGTAGCTGATGCTTGCTAAGCACTACTTGAGAAGTATAGGCTAGTTAGCAGAGCAGACTTCTTCCGAACACTGCAGAGACTACATAAGGTGTTAGGATACCAAGACAAGAAGACAAAGTTCATAGTGCTTGCTATGCCAGAATATTCGAATTACTGACTGACTCATACAGTTATAAACAAAATAAACAAGTAAACAAGACCCTTGAAAACTCAGAGATCACTAAAATGTTTTTTGGGTAAACCAATATCTGTTATTGCCTAAAACATCAATCCAAATGATTTTCAGAGTTCAATAACATGAAAACAACTGGATCTATTCTGTACATTGGGAGAAATAATATTCTACTATGATTATTTGAAAATCTGAGAAGTTCAAAGATACTAGGATATTTCCCTTTAAATTAACAAACAGCCACTGTCCTTTAAAGGAAAAGATGGCCTTTTATCAAAAATGAATCAACTAACACAATTTTTAAATGAAACAAATACCAATAGTTGAAAATACTGTACTTGAGGACCTTCTTGCAAATATATACTTTCTTTTTCATAATATACAAGTTAGAATTCTAATGTCAAAACTTTCTAAAGATAACTGATTTTATAAATAACTCAAATACATTTTTAAAGTTACTTCAAAAATCTCATGGGCAATGTTCAAGAGACTTACCCTCCACCACCGAAAGCTAGTGAATCCATGTCTCCTTTGATAAAAAACATATTATCTCCTGTCCACTTAAAGACCTATATAAGTAGATGAAAATGGTTACCATACAGAGTTAATTCTCCAAAACCCAGGAGTTAATAAAGCCAGACTAGTAATAAAAGGAATAACAACACAAAAAGCTTGGCACAGAAGGATGGCAGTTTGTGTTATAGTGTCTATATGACTAAATTGAAAGGGCACGCTCTACTGTAACATAACCTTTAATTCCAGTTTCTCAAATCTTGTTTAACACTTCACACATATTCCTCTCTTCTGACTAGGTACCAAGAGTTTGATGATTAATGGAAACAACTGAAAAAAGCAGCAAATCAGCTTAGAAAATAGACAGAAATGCCATTACTTTTAACATTAAACATAAATGTAAAAGGCAAAAGATTTGTACAATCTGAAGAGAAACCAGAGTATCATTAACATAAATGTGTATTAATTTGATAAGATTTTAATATTTTGATATAAGGCCAAGATCTTGCCTTAGGATATATATTTGCTGATCATTATTCTTATATAAACCATATCCATAATATGCACTTATAATGTCCATTTTCAATTTCTTTATGTAACAGTGAGAACATGAGTAAATCTGAAGGTAAAACTGGATGCTGCTATTCTTAAATTTTTTCTAACCTTTCATGGGTATTTTACCAACCCTAATGTAACAGCAATTTCTAGCACTATATCAAGTTTTCCAAAAGTATCCATAAAAGTTTAACATTCCTATTTTCACAGTTACATAACATTTAATTAATTATATCATTACAGTTGTTACATAGCATCAGCATAAAATGATTTGAAAATGAAGCTTAGAGAATCTGTGAGGGCTACAAGCTTTCAGTTTGCTGCAGGTGTCACTTGATGTGTTTTGTGAAAGGAATGGAAAGCACTGGTTGATCTGGTGAGTTGAGTCTTGTGAGTTAAGTACAAGTTGGTTAAGAGAATCGCTGTTACCAAATCCTTTGTATTTTGTTCATCATAAAATTTGTTTCTAAAGGTCAGTCTTTTATATTTTTACCTAATTGTGTTGATTCCTTTTCTCAAGATTAAAATATAATTTCACCTGTGTGGGAAGGTTTGACATGCTGGAATTGTGCTCAATGTTTTGAGAAGAGTCAAACATATACTAAAATTCATTTATACTTTTACCTTTTAGACATTATTGGAAAGAGAATGTATTCAATTTAAATTAGTTATGCCACACTAAAGATAGCAAAATAAGGTGTGAAGGAAAATAAATCAGTTAAACACTTTGATTTAAATTCAAATAATTTGTTTTTTAAGTTTTCAAGTCTTACACCATTAAACTTAGTCATTAAATGTTTCTAGAAATTTCACAAAGATAATTCTTAACCCTAATAGTGATAATGATGCGTACTCCTTACTGAGTCTATGACTCTCATGACTGGTGCTGTGCCAAATATTGTCTGTATATAAATCTCATTTAATTTTCAAACAACCCCGTTATATTTTATAATTTCCATGCTATCGACAGGGAGATTGAAGTTCAAAATGGTTCACAAAACGTTAAGTAAAATTTATAGATGGGAATCAAATCTAAGTGTGCATGACTTCAAAGTACATGTTCTTTTCATTTCTGCCATCTCTTTATAAACGGAATATTGGAAAAATTGTCCTTACCTCAAACTCCGGACAGAATGTAAAAACAAAGGTCTCTCCAGTACCATAAAAGCCATCACTCACTTTAAATGGCTCAGATGCTAATGCACCAAAAACCTAAGGATGAGAAATAGGCATGTTAAATGATATGACTACTAAATTGTTTTATTAGACATCTTCCCATCACGTGCTTACATAAAATGCAAGAGAAAGGGAAAAGATGAATTGCTATAAAATACATGTTATTGTCAAGTACAAAATACAAAGACAATAGTTTCTCAATGTAGAAAAACTAATTTTTCCTAGTTTTGAAATCTGAAAAGGTGTTTTATTATAGCAACTAAACAATCTTAAAAAGTGGTTAACAAATTTCAAAAGGAATTACATGAAAAATGTAATATAAGAACATGTGGCTACGAGATTGTAGCAGTTAGAGAAACAAAAATCCTGCAGTACTGGTAAACATTCTACTACTTAAAAAATATGCTATTTTTTTTTTTCTTCATCATTAACTCCATAAACTCCATAAGGGCAGATGTTGAGTCTGAATAGTTTTTCTCTTTAACCCTCTGGCCTTTCACAGTGTATGAAATACAGCAGATGCTCTAATGTAGGCGTCCTCACACTGCGGCCCGCGAGCCACATGAAGCCGTGTGAATTGTATTTGTTCCTGTTTCGTTTTTTACTTCAAAATAAGATATGTGCAGTGTGCATAGGAATTTGTTTATAGTATTTTTTTTTAAACTATAGTCCAGCCCTCCAACGGTCTGAGGGACAGTGAATTGGCCCCCTGTTTAAAAAGTTTGAGGACGCCTGCCCTAATGGAAGAAAGAATGATAGGAGACCTAATCAAGTCATGTCAGTGCTCTGAGTTCAAGTGTCCACCTCATAAACAGGGGTGCAAAGTTTGACAGATTACCTCTGCAGTTATTGTCTATCCTTACATTTTATCTTTATAGTCTTAACTTTTTAAAGATTTCCTCACTGAAAGGTCATTATTTATGTATATATATGAGCATGTATAGAAAATATTTAATAAATGTACAATTTAGAATTTTCACAAAGCTCCACGTGACCTTCCTTCAGATTAAGAAACATCACAACACTATAGAAGCTCTCCTTATGCCTTCTGTCATCAACAGTCACTTAGCCCGATGCTACCACAAATTTTGTTTTGGGCACTTGTAGGCTTTCTATAAATGCAATCATAAGGAAGTTACTCTTTGGTGTCTGATTTTTAAGTAAATATTATGTTTGTGATGCTTATTTATACCAGGGCCTGTAGAAATAGTTCATTCATCTTCACTGACAAACACCTTTTCTTAGGTATATAACCGTGGGGAAGTTGATGAACCTTGTTAACTCATAAAACAGAGATGATAACAGTGCCCATCTTATCTTATCGAGCTGTGATAATTAAAAACATAATGCATATTTAAGTGATTAGTCATGTGCATGGCACATAATGAACCCCCTCAAGGTGTTAGTAGCACTACTAGTTAGTAGCACTTTTGTTTTAATTAATATTGCTATTTCATCCTCTTGTTACTCTTCAATGCTGGTAACTGACCTGAGCTTGCTGTTTCAGAAACAAACCTAAGTTTCTCTCTTATCTGTGGTTTTGTTCCTAGGATCACCCTCACACGGTTATCTTTAACTATTAAAACCTTCGCAATGCTTTGAGACTCGGCCAATTCTCACCCTTTCCATGAACCCCGAAATTGATAGTAGCAACTCTTACTCTGAACACTCCTTTCACTTTTTCTGGGCTCTTAATATACTTAGCTTAGTGGTATTTTGTTTAGCCCAGAGGTATTGCTAGGCTTAAACGTTCTTTTTTACCACATTATAATCTGTTTGAAAGCAGAAACTCTTAATTATTCATGCTCATATCTATCTTATTGGACAGTCAGTGATGTCTTACATGTTAAAAGTACCCAATAATTATCAGTTAAAAAATAAAATGTATTACTGAATAATTTTTATCAAAGTACACTAAATATTACTGTTACTAATCTCCTAAAGGTTAAGACATCTAACGCAGTTAAGTTTTTCATACCTGGCCATCACTGTCCTTAATCACCATCAGCACTGGGGTGTCTAAACCTGTCATTGTTCGATAAAGGGTCTTTAAGCTTGTGCCATGCTTTCCAGTACCATAAACAAGAGTCCATGGATAGCCAATTGTTCTTGGTGGAAGATGCTTGGTAAGCTTTGAAAAACAAAATGTCAGCATTTACTTGATAGCTTATTGTTCAATATGTAGGACATTAATGCCAACTGGCATTTAATAGACTTATAAACAGTAGGCTATAAAACAAATTAACAGTAGAAATTATTTATCTTTATCAAAGATACTGAGATGCTTAAAAAGTAACTATACTTTTTTCAGCATAAAATTGTCCATTAGGAAAAGAAAGAATCATGCTGAACCAGACACAAATTAGGAGACAAGAAACAGGATTACTTATTGTTAGTGCTTTCTCAACCAAATTAACAAAACATTGGATGAACTGTCAGCTTGATTATTAAAATATCTCTCAAATAATATATTCCAGAGACAGACTAAAAGAGTTAGAAATTAAGCTTCAATAGCTTGTAGCTGTGTGACCTCAAACAAATTACTTAACTTTTCCACACCCCTAATTTTTTTACTTATAAAAAATGTGCATAATGAATATCCAATTCCTACAGCTGTTGTAACAACTAAATAAGATAATCACATATATCAAGTAACTACCACACAATAAGAAACGAAATATTGGCTATTCTAATGTTACTGGCATTTATTTCAGTGTCTGCTTATCCAAATCTCCTAATACCTTCTTTTAAAATTAGTCACTATATTTTCCTTTTTATTAGAGAGGAACAGGAGAAGCAGTAACCCTGATGCTTCAGAACAACCTGAAACAAGTCTGTTCTATCTTCATGAACACATGTTCAGACATGTACATACGTGGGGATATGACATACCTTTTCAATTTGATCTGGCAGTAAAAGCTCACTGGGATCACTAAGGTTGGGTCGAAAACATTCAGACTCCAGTTCTGCTTTCACAGGAGCAACCTGCTTAGAATTTATGTCTTCCCTTGTAGTAATCTAAAAAAGTAAACGGCAGCAGTGTATTCATATAAGATTGTGACATGCTGTCAACAATTTCACCCTTTTGAGATAAATAAAACTTTAGACCTTTAAAAAGGTGGCTAAAGCTTTTAACTTAAGATTGTATAAGGCAAAAGATGCCTCTTCCTACTATCAAGGCATACCCAATGCAGAAAACATCTTATAATAATAAGCAACATTTTCTCATCCTACATGAGGACCAGACTGATACAAAATGATAAATCCTGTATTTCCGTAGAAAAAGAGATAAGCTGCATGCAAACTTTAAACTCTGAGGGGCAAAAATAGGTCAGCTAGATTGTTTTTAATTTCTACTATTTAAAATGTGTAGGATTTTATTTTATGATAAACATAAAAATTTGTCAAAAATAAAATATATTTAAGAAAACTTCCTGTTGCTAAATTTCAACATAAAAAATAGCAGAATAAAAAGTATAACTTTCTTTACATTGGTGTGTGTGTGTATTTATTTCATTTGAACAGTCACCATTATTTTTTAAATGCTCTCAGGTTTTTACTTCCCAAGCACTGAATTTTTTCATCTCAAAGACCAAACACTAAATTTTAAAGTTACTTTGCTCACAAATCTGTTTTTAAAATTAGGTAAATTTGATGCAAGAGAGTATATACTTTTGCTTGATGAAAATATTCTCAAAAGTGTTATTGAAATGATAAAACTGTTGATTAACTTAAAAAAGCTTACTACTAAACAATCTATTCTATTCGGAGCTACCTTTTTATATTAAGTTCTATTAATATATAAAATACAATGACATTAGAAAATAAAAGGCATAAATAATAATTATTATTGTTGAAACTTCTAAACTATAAAATAAGCAGAATTCTACTGGAGCAGATAACTAAAATGCAGCAAAGCTCAGCGAATGTGATTCCATACAGGAATGAAATCTTGCCAGTTAATTTTGTTCCCATAACAGATTTCTCACCAAACAGCACCTGAACAGCATATATTTCCAACCAACACATGTTGTAGAACTGTATTGTTTTTTGACGAGAAATTAAGTATTAATTCTTTCACATCATCATCATGTTTTACCCTTATTTTGATGATGTGAAAGGTTAAAAAGCAAACAAATAGAAAAGAAAGAAATCCAGGGCAGCAACAGAAGCACTGAAAGAAAAGAAGAAAATTCAGTAGGTCTAGCAAAGCCATGAAAGCATGTCTTATTAAGAAGAGGGAAAGATACAACTAAAAATACACGAAACTGAAAAATGAGTTTTAAAATGTTTCGCTTTCTTATTTCTAAAACAAAAACCCCACTAAGATTATTTCACAGAATTATAAATAATTTATCTAGTTCTGGTGCCTACCCTAGACTATTCCAAAGTGTTTCTAATACCAACAGGAATACTTCAAGAACAAAAACAATTTATCCCATTATTTGATGTGGAGCTGATACAACTGAAATAGCCTTAAAAAAGAGAAAATATTTAAATATATATAAATAATTAAATTTTAAACTTTCCTATAGTTAACACATTTGTCAGATGCTGTTAGAAAGATTCATTCTCGCAACCAAAGGCTTTCTTCCAGTATTAAAATTAAATGAAAACTTATTGCCCGAAGAAACACAGTACTGAGGGAAGTTCTGAAATGACAGAAAATTCTTTAGAGTATTTTTCAAATGAAAAGATGACAGAAAAGATAATCCTATAGCTCTTCAAGGCAATACTGTAATCTTTAAAACAAGACAGAATTTTCTCATGGGTCATTTTAGCGCTTTAGTCAAAACACATCCCTCAAATGTGAGATTTGCTCTGACCAAGGACACTAAAGAAAGGGAGTACTCAATCTCCGGAGGGGTGGAAACTACTGAAAGGGGCACCTGGAGACGTCTGCAGAGTGTGCGCAGTTCTTCAGTATTTAGAGCATCGATCCTGCGGTGATACTCAGCCACTGACACTACCTGAATATGGAGACAGGAAGACAATAATTCCACTGACAGTTGAGAAAAATAGCAAAAAAAAATTTTTAAGGAGAAATTAAAATGGGAAAAGGGAACTATAATCAGGATTTCTTTCCCCACTCCAGCTAAAAATTCAAGGTTTATATAGCAAACTTTGAACACAGTGAAATATGTGTACACATGAGTTTCACTGCTACATTAAGCTAGTTGACAATAGGTTATTTTACCAACTTCTTCATACAGAATCAATTTAATTTAGTACATAGAAATCATAGCTTTTGTTGCACAGGAAATACTACATAAAATACAACATGCCCTCCTAATACAAAAGACAATGTCTAAAATCTAAATGGTCTGGCAGATTACAAAGAAAAGTGATAGTTTGAACTATCCCTCCAGATTAGGTTAGCTCAACCCTTATATACTAATGGCCATGCTGGAGGAATTTCTTCTAGGCCTGGGTGACAAACATACCATCTATATCATGAGAAAAATAGGGGAGAGAAGAAAAAAATATGAAGTACACTGTAAAACCTAAAGCAAAGAGAAAAAAACAAGCTCTAAAAAGGAGAAAACTAGATTTTCAGACACACGTCTAATCAACAGTACCTACCTCAGACACGTCTACTTAAGTCTAAGTACTGTTTTCTTCCTGGTTTTTGCCTGTCCTCTATCTTATTTCTGTAGCAGTTGTGACAAAAAGTTAACTTTCCTACATTCTAACGTCCTAAAGGAAACTATCTTCTATAATTGCCCAGACCAGTTTCTTGCATAGTGCTAAATATGAAAGCCACATATGACAGACAGACACTATTACGGGGCCAGGCGTGGCAGCTCACACGTCTAATCTTAGCATTCTGGGAGGTCCAGGTGGGAGCATCAGTTGAGGTCAGGTGTTCAAACCCAGTCTGAGCAAAGTGAGACCTCATCTCTACTAAGAAATTAGCTGGGCATGGTGGTGCATGCCTGTAGCCCCAGGAGGATTGCTTGAGCCCAGGAGTTCAAGGTTGCTGTGAGCTTGGCGGATGCCATGGCCTGACTCCTGGGTGCAGACTGTGCCTCAAAACAACAACAACTATAACAACCACAAATACTATGAATAAAAGCCCACAAAAACAGACAAATTTCCTCAGGTTAATAAAACATGTACAGCTTTTTCAGATCATGACATAATTCAAAAAAACAGTTACAATAATACAATGAACTCTAGTGGTGTCATAAACGTTTGCTGATCTTCCTGAGCAATGATTAATTCCTCTTGTGATCAGTCACAACAGATTATGCATTAGAGGCTCTGGCCACAAAACAGTCAAACCAATCGACCCATAAAGTGTTTAGACTTTAACCTAGGTTTTTAAACAGTCTTGTTCTTACCCAACTAAAATAAACTGGCTACCAATACATTCCAAAAGCCACAAAAAACCCCACAAGAATATAAAAAAGGAAAAGAAACTGGAAAGATTTCCATCCTGACTATAATCATACTGACTTTTGTAAAGTAATAATGCACTCAATATGGTAACTAACTATACTTACAAAGAAACCTAAAGTGGTTATGCCCTCCAGCTCTGGGGGGGCCAGCTGGTCCTAGATTTACCCTATCTTTATGTATTTCTTCATAAAACAATAAAGTAATAAAAGTTTATGCCAAATCATATTTTAAGAAATTAAATTAGGAAATGCATAAAAGAACTCAGTATCCAGAATATACTAAAGAGACCTACTACTATTAATAATACTTTTACTTGATCCCTTTTCACCAATTACCCTAAGAAAGGACTAAATGATAGTGGCTTAAGAGCCTCCTTACTTATTTCTGGTCTTTACTTTTTATATTAGAATATGTCAGGTTTAAGATCTCACCTGTTTTGAATACATTAAATGACAGCTCTGAAACTAATTTTAAATTTCAGTATTAGATACAAGTAACAAAGGGCTTTTCCATTAAGAACTACAGAGTTTGCAATAAAGATGAAAGGAAAATTAGATTCTAAAAATAAAAACCATCAGCTTGCTTTTCTACGGCCAGCATGCGAAGTCTCTATAAAAAAGTTAATGGCTGATTATAATATATTTTTCTTTCTTCTTATCTATGGCATTGAATCTAGAGTCTCTTCAAGAAGAATTCTCAAATCATGTGGCTTATCTATTACTCTGCATTCTATCTTTCCCTCCAGTTAACACAGATTTTACACCTGTTTTATAAAACTCCTTTTTACCATACTAAACACACATCCTGGATAGAAGCAAAATTAAATTATACTCACAAAAGGAGTCGGTTATAACCTAATTGTACATATCAGTATCACCAAGAGCAAGAGTTATTAATAAAAGAACAAACAAACCTCCATTACATAAAATCTGGTAAAATCATACTTTTTTTAATGTCACAAAACTGCCTTCTCTCATTTATATTTTAAAAATTGTATTATTCTGTAGGACTCATAAACTTGCTGCTTCTTCACCCTGGGTATTTTTTATGTACCAATTGAGCAGAGATACAGAAAACTGCCAAAAACAAAGTCTTTGAATTAATAGAGAAAAAACTTGAATTTGAGTACAAAAATATACTTTCCTCAAAATGAACAAAAAAGAGATATGTAGTTCTTAGTACATATGATAGAATTGCAATTAGTCTTAATGTTTATTCCCTTGGTAAACCATATTCCATGTATAAAATTTATTATTTTAAGCCTAAGTAAAAAATGGACACATATCTCCAAAATACCCCACATCACAACATCAGGCTCCTGATTCCTAGGAGTCCACAGTTGTGGTAACCAAGACCTTCTAGTTAAAATTGTATTCACTAACTATAAAGACATTTCCTGAGGAATAAAGTATTTTGGACGTAGTGCTAAATCCCATCATCTACACTAAGTACCACAACCTACGCTCTAAGAACTAAGTACCACTCTCTAATCTTTTCAGTCTTGGGACAAAGAATCTTTACACAGAGGAAGTATTTTTGGAAGCATTTATTCTCACATAAAGATAAGATATTATCTTATCATAAAGATAAGATAATATCCACCCATCACTATTGCAAATGGACTAACAATGATAACAAGAAAAAGAGTAGAGAAAATTCATAGTTGTCAATTTCATGAATAAGAACATGTTCATCTCCTAGATGTAAAGACAATACCTTGGGCCTAATAGTTCTCCTTCCAGGATGTTCCATGTTTCCCGTGAGAGTATTCCAAAACAAGCCAAAAACCTCCCTTCCTTGCACACTAACCAAGTCCTGTGGTTACCTGTTGAGTATCACTCCTACTACTTTCTTAGTAAAGGAAGATTCAGTAGAAAGAAAAATACTAACTAATCAACACCATTTGTACTAATTTTGATTTTTAATTTTTTCATTTATACTAATTTTGCTATCCAAAAACATGTTAAAGAAAAAGGAAATGTAAGTCTGAACTGTTATAGCTAATAAAAAGAGCACATAACAGTATACCTGTGTTCTAGATTTCATCATATGTAACAGTCTTTATTACAAAATAATACCTGGATTATGTTAAACTTTGCCCCATTTTGCCTTAATTAAAACTACTGCTTTGAAAATAATACTCCATGGAACTACAATACAGGGGATACAAAAGGAACAAATGAAGAATCACAAATTAGAAGATTAGAAAACAGAATTGATAGAAAAAAATCATTTTACAATATGATTTTAAATTAATATTTTTTTATTTGAGAGTTTATTCTATTACTATTTTTATTCTTGACAGCAACAAATATTTCCAAAGCATATACTTATATACCACCATTCAAAAAAAACAAAGCAAAACAAAACACCCAAACAAAAACATTAAAAAACTAGAAACTCAGCGGGGAGATACAAATGCAAAAGGTGGTTTATCCTGAAGGTTAATGTCAATCTACTGGTGCTGTGACGCTAAGACCAAACCATTAATCAGCAAAACTGAAGATTAAATTGTCCCATACATAGTACAGTTTGTCAGAAACAAATAATCCTCTCAGGAAGAAAGATGCCTAATTCAGTTCCTCAAGATTCTCACAGATTAAGAATAAACAAATATGATGTCATACTGAAAGATAACCTAATACACAGCTTACTGTAAGTAAGGTGAAGTGATTAAAAATTAACAAGAAGACTTGAAAAATAACCAAATAAAAGTCAGTAAGTTCAAAAGCAGATAGGTGACTTACTAAAGTAGAAGACATAGCTGAAATTACCCATAACTGAAATTACCCATGAGAATAGAAAATAAAAATATAAAGGAAGTTAGGAGACTTAGAGAATAAGAGATATAATCTATACCAATCAGGTGCTAGGCAAAAAGAAAAAACAAAATATTTGAAAAGGTAAGACCTGAGAACTGGAAATGGATAAATTTTTGGAAACACACAATCTCCCAAGTCTCAATCAGGAAGAAATAGAAATCTTGAACAGACCATTAACAAGCAGTGAGACTGAATCAACAATAAAAGAAGTTTCCCAACAATGACAAAAAGGAAAAAAAGAAAAAGCCAAGGGTCAGATGGATTCACAGCTAAATTCTACCAGACCTATAAAGAAGTGGTACCAATCCTACTGAAACTGTTCCATAAAACTGAGAAAAAAAAAAAACTTCTACCTTAAATACATGTGTATATATCCTCTTTTCAATTAGGCTGTAAGTGAGAGAAGAAGGCATTTTACTTACCATAAAACATAAATAAATAATAATTTCCTGTGAGTATCTGTTATCGGTGGGCAGCACAATATAGTGTAAAGAATACTGTGGCTTTGGTTTTACATCTCTGCCTCCTGGTTCTGATTTTTATTAGTTTTGAGACCTTAAAAACTATTTAATCTCTCCATCTCTGGTTTTTCAAATGGAAATAATGTTCATGCTTTAAGCATCTTATGAGGAGTACAGAAGTGTACATACACTTACATGTAAAATAGATTCTGATACATTAAATGTATGAAGTAAGTAATTCCCTTCCCCTTGTTGTAGTTGGAAGATTTTGAGAAGGAGTATGGCAAAGAGTTTAAGAGCATGGGGTGGGGCCTAGAATGCCTAGATTCAAAGCCCAGCTCAGACTCTTACTGATCATAGTATGGTTGCTGTGTGTCTGTGTTTCTTTCTTTGTACAATGAAGATACAGTAATACCTCAAATGGTTCTGAGGATTAAATAAACCAACATATGTTAAGTGTTTAGAACAATATTTGGTATGCATTGTCAGCAGTCATGGTTATTTTTATCGTTATTACAATTATTATCTGAAGCTGAGGTCACTGAAAAGATTTTTACAATTAAATTAGCTACTCTTAAAATTCCACCTGTGAGCTAATTCTTGTGCAGATGTAAGTGATTCATCACAGAGTGAGCTCTTTTCTTGTGTTTTCCTTCATGTATGAAAGCTTAAATAAATACACACAAAAAAACTCTTGTTTTATCACAAGGCCTTGTATACAAAAAAAGGTAACAAAATTAGTGAACAATTGACATAATAAAATAATGTGGCTATTTAATGATTTATGATTTTAACCTGAAAAGCCTAAATTCTTATTATAAAATGGGTTTACAACTTTCCTGAAAATTACAATTTATTGACAGACACTAAAATAGTAGGATATGGTACACAAGTATATCAAATACATGAATAACTTCAAGTAAATGTATGAATGATCAGATTAAAGGTTAAACTGTTCATCAGAATAAACTGTGAAACAGCTTTAACAAAAAAGAAAAAAGGAAAGTTAAGCATGCTTTATCAATATGTTTCTCATTGAAGCAAATTGGCAAAATCTTAACTTCATTCCATATACTTAGTTTGGGATGTATTCTACTTATTATTAGTTAGTTAACACCCTTGAGATTTTACTCATTAACAAAATGAAGATTATCTGCCTCTAGTTAACATAGAGTTACTGTAAGGTCAAATGTGGTTCTATATACTGTGCATTTAGAAAATTATCAAGGTTTACAGAAATATATGGCTGTACTATTACTACTCTGTATGAGAGTTTATCACTGAAATCTACAAATACTACTAATTTGTTAAGACATTTAGAATTCTAAAAAGCTATAAAATACTAAGTATACAATGGTTTCATACCATTGTATTTCATAATTTTATACACTATTTCATAGTGTATAAAATTTCATACATTTTATACACTATTGGTTATTCTCTTAGAAGACTCAGTTTTAAGGCAGAAGAGTCTCTTGGCAGGCAAAATCTTATAGGGAATCTCAATTTACAATGCTGGTAAAAGAACGACAATCTTTTTCATCTCAAGATCTGCAGTATAGCTCCTAGGAATCCATGTTAAAGCAAGCAAAAAAAGCCAGAAATGTGGCACCTGAGCTTTTCTACACATCAAGACACATCATGTTGTAACATTTCAGAAAACTTTAAAAGGCATCCTGGTGAAGTAAAAAATGTACTAAGGCCAAGCTGTCTCCCTATATTCCATAATCACTAACAGTTCAGTGACCACTCCATCAATTTCCTCATCTTTAAAATGGGAGTAATTCTACTAAACATTCAAGGCTATTGCGAAAGTTCAATGAAATAATATTAATTCACATATTACATATATAAACTGTATGTATGGGTAGAGCTGTTGACCAGTGAGAACCATGCTTGCTAAGGCAAGGGACAAAATATCTGACAAAAATCAGTTTCTTGGGCAGCACCTGTGGCTCAGTGAGTAGGGTGCTGGCCCCATATACGGAGGGTGGTAGGTTCAAACCTGGTCCCAGCCAAACTGCAATAAAAAAATACCCAGGCATTGTGGCAAGCACCAGTACTCCCAGCTACTTGGGAGACTGAGGCAAGAGAATCGCCTAAGTCCAGGAGTTAGAGGTTGCTGTGAGCTGTGACGCCACAGCACTCTACCGAGGGCAAAAAAGTGAAATTCTGTCTCTTAAAAAAAGAAAAAATCAGTTTCCTCTGAGGAATCCTATATGAATAAGAATTGGTGAGATAAAAAGTGTGTGATGCATATTATACTGATCAATATAATCTGAAATAGCCACATTTTGCCTGTATGTATAAGAGACTGTATGGAAATCTTAGGAAATAGTAAGTTTATTCAAACTCCAAATTGAAAAAATATAAATAGCTTCATTGTTCCATGTTTAAAAAAAAAAAAAAAAAAAAAGAACTGTATCAACTGACTTATGTGGTCAATCTAATCACAAATTTTAAAAAATTAATCATTGCAGGAACCTAAACCTCTTTGTGCCAGTGTAACATTTATATAAAAACTTGAAATTATAAATAAAAATAACACTAATTAAAATCATTTTAACACGTTTAACACTTAAAAATGGTAAGCTGGTTGGCAGCATTTTCCAAAGTCATTTTTGGTTTGAAGTATATATCTGTTCTTATTTAAATTATCTGTAATTACAGACAAAATAAAATGAACATTCGTAAGGCAAAATATAATCCTGAATTACCAGGGAAAGAGCAATTGGCAACATACTTTATAACAAATGTACACATATTTATACATAAAAAAAGCAAATTCTTAAAGCAACATGGTTAACTAAAATTATCCTTTACTAGAATATCTTTTAAAGTTTTGTATTAGGTAGCACTGCCTGCAACTATCTGAATACCTTAAAAAATATTGTTTTCTCAAATTGCTAAAATATTCTAAACAATATTATAAGAGAGTATACAGTTTGATATCTAGTCAATAAAGATTAACTTCTCTGTTCCTTCTATTTTTAAGCCAGGAAGAAATTCTAGCTATTCTCCTACAAAGTTAAGGTTAAAGGAAAACATTAAGGCAGCAAAAAGGATTTGCTACATTTCTATTGGGGTGGAACAGAAAAATCAAAACACTTGATACAAAAGAAAATTACAATCCCTTAATTTCCTTTTGTGAAGCTATTTAGAATTAACTGAAATAAAGGCACTTTCTAAAATCATACAATTTTGTTTTCTAGAAATATTCTATATGGTTAAACTTTCAGAAACTGTATGATTCTTTGCATGTTACCATAAAAAAGACTATACAGATAGAAACTGAAATAATTGACTAAGATTTACCAGAGTGTATTTATGATTAATTGGTTGATATCTTCTCCCTTTTTTCCCATACCAGAAACGAGACATTTCCCTTCAAGGACAAATTAAGTTACATCAAATCACATAAGAACTGTTTTCAAAAGCATTTTTCCTCTGTCAAAGATAAATTTCCAGCATCAGAGCCCTACTACAGTGACAAAACAGTTTGCTAGAGACAAAGATTTGATTGACAAGACAGAGAGCTAATCACTAAGTAGTATCCATTGTAAAAACAGTCGTGAGTGGAGGCTATAAAGCTAGGGAGGGAAGAGAGAATTTCCCATGCTTAAGTTTGGTTGCACTGTACCCAAATGTGCAAAGAAAGGGCTCAAAAGTTTAAAGACACAGAGCTTATATTTCCAAAAACCAACCCTAAAAAAATATACTAAAGTAACTCAGTCACAAAGAAATAATTAAATTTCCAGAGTCCTTCCCCAAGTGCACAAATGATTTCAATTAACGTTTTGTTGTTTGCTTATACAGTCATAAAATTACATTCTTTATTTACATCTAAGACTCCTATAAAATTCCATCTTTTATGTGAACATTTTTAAAGCAATAAGATGTCCTTTAAAAACCCTTCAAACCTCAAATTTTATAAGATGACTATGTAAAAGCCAAGACAAACTACTACAAATAAATCCTACACAGATATCCAGAGTGACCTGAAGATTACTTTGCCTATTGTATCACCTGTTTTTAAAATGTATTTTCTAACATTTAAATTCACTTTGCCTAAGTATACTTCACTAACCAGTGGTAGACTGAGTATACACATAGCCTAAGAAGTGAATGTTAAAATATGAAATATAAACTACAAATACATATATGAACTATGTAGATATAAACTAAAATTATCTAGAGCTCAATTTTAATTAGAATATCAACGTTGCAATGATACATCTGAAAATTTCTTCCATTTTGAGGTAAGCCTACTCCTTCCACTGCGCCTGTGTACACACTGCCGCCTCTTCACTCACACACACAACACTTTTCTAAACACAATACTGCCCCCCACCCTCACCTCCACCTGATTTCTTCCTCCACTTTCCAGCATGTGCACGCATAGGACACAGCAGCACACTCTTCCTCCCACACATACCAGCCATCCCCCTCCCTATTCCTCCAATTCAGCCCCACCACATTTACCCTAAAATCTCCCTCCCACAGTCCCCCACCAGCACATCTCAGTGCCTTATACATACATATAGGGCATTGGGGTCACACCCACCATCTCATCGTGTGCTCACTCAACACAACCATAGACAATATTCTATAATTTGGGGGCAACAGTGGGAGCACCATTTGGAAAACCTGTCATAATTTCCAGGCAGATTTTCTAAAATGAAAAATACCATGTGTGTTCCGAATGTATTGCATTTAAAAATGACTTGTGTTAGAAGAAATTTGCTTTGGTTTACTCCTGGTTCTCACCCTTGATAAACTATTGAGAAAAAGACATTTCATTTGATTTTTGTTTTCTGAGACAAGTTGTTCACATTTTCTCAGTCAGCTAATCAAATCTTAGGTTATTTAAGTATAAATTGTAATAGTGTTCACTGCTTATTACATAAACCTCTGTACAATTATTCAAAATATTTTATAATCTGTTTTCTGACTTATTTTAAAATCATTTATTATAGTTTCTTATTTTGAGTTTAACTCCTGATGTTCTCCACTTTACTTATATAAATTTAAATATTTAAGCTAATCTTAGCATGTTAGGCCATATAATTTATCATATTATACCATTGCTGGATTTGGTTTTTCACTACTACATGGTGATTGTCTTCTGGAGTCATCTCTGTTTTCACAGCCATGATTAATCAGTAGTATCCTCACTACACATGATCTATTAACTGACTTCTTGTTATTGAATACTGGCAAAAATCAGAAGAAAGATATAAGAAGCTCCTTCTCAGTTGCGAGGTAAGGGTATTATACCTCAAATAGCAGAAGAACTCATAATTCGTATTTCTTTTGAGTGTTATACCAAAAACACAAATTTGGAGGGAGAAAAGTTTCTTTAAGTATTTTATGACTTGATTTTTAAAAACATGGCTTCTCATCCATCTCTGCCATGTGGATGCAGTTAATTCAGACAGAGCTCCACAGAGACATTACAGAGAGTAAAATCAATGTTTTATACATCTCGAGTAATATGGATAGTATTCTCAAATCCTTTCTCCCAACACACAGAATTTATTAGTCCTGACCACTTTACATTTGGCTAAATTTTCTCTTTCTTAGTAAACACAGGTTTGTGCTAGTCTCTCCCCCCTCTGGAATTCACTGCACAAACCTCTAATATTACTATTTCCTTCTTGTTTTATTCATCACTTCTAATTCTTAAATTGCAGGGTTTTCTAATTATCTTCAATAGGACTAGTTTCAATTTACATATTTTGGAATTAAAATTCTTTTAATTATATTATAGAATTTTTCTTGTTATCCCAAATGCATATTTTAATAATGTGTGGCATTTATGGATGCTTTGACACATTTTAAGGTAATGGTAAGAATAATATAAAAATCAGAAAAGAGCACATAAATTTATATAGCTGGAAGATTAAAGGGAAGAGAACAAATATTTTCACATTATTATAGTATATAGAGAATTATTGTTGTTATCGATGTGTAGTGCAGGAAGAAGAAAGACAAGTGAATCACATTTGCAAAGACATGCTTCCTCAAACTTCCTGTAACAAAAATCTTTGCAACAGAGCTTCCCTAAAACGAAGAAATGTATTGCTTTTTGAAGTAATAAATTTTCTGTCACTGAATAAGTTAAAGCACAACAAAGAATAGTGTAAATGTAAAATGAGAAAAAGGCTGGACTGTTAATTCCAACTTCCAAAATCTATGGCTTTAGGATAAAATATTTACTGCAACTGACATAAGGACTTTTTTCAATCTTAAAAGAAAAAACCAATAAATATTTATTGAGAATGAACAAAATTCCTGCACTGTTCTTAGCTTCAAAAATATAGTAGTGTGTGAAATTGACAAGTCTCTGCCTCTTGGCCATCAATATACATGTCTGGCTAACAATATTATTTCTTCTTGAGTAACAGTGGGGGGATAACAAAGATCTCCAACTATCACCCAAGCAGAATAATGAGTATAGCAGTTAAATTTAATCAAACACGTGGATGTCCAAATTGGTAACCATTAAGTTCATACTAAATTCTAGGTCATCTGTTCTCTGCCTCTAGGTAGTACCAGAATTTTTTATTTTTTTTTTAATGTCACTTTATATTTTAAAGTACTCCTGTTTTTGTAAGGGCTTTAGCCAAATTGCTTTGTAAAAAATATTTTAACATTTAAAATTACTCTTTCACTTAGACAAGTATTCATTAGCTTAACAAATATATTTTAGGTATTTAATGTCAATCAGGCACTAGACCCACACTCCACAGGAATGATTTACAATAACATAATATTTTCTAATAGCCACATTTGAAAAAGTGAAATTAATTTTAATAACATAGTTTATTTAACCTGACATATTCAAAATGTTATCATTTCAATACTGATATAAAAATATTAACAATAAAATATTTACATTCTTTATTCTTTCCATTCTACCTTATTAAAATCCAATGTGTACTTTATATTATAGCACATCTCTATTGGGACTAGGCACATTTGTCTGTTTGATAGAGTCTGACTCTATTGCCCCAGGCTAGAGTACCCTGGCATCAGCCCAGCTCAGAACAACCTCAAACTCCTGGGTTCAAGGGATCCTCCTGCCTCAGCCTCCCAAGTTGCTGAAACTACCAAGTGCCTGCCACAATGCCCAGCTAATTCTTCTATTTTTTAGTAGAGACAGGGTCTCACTCTGGCTCAGGCTGTTCTCAAACTCCAGAGCTCGAGGGATCCTTCTGCCTTGGCTTCCCAGAGTGTTAGGATTACAGGCATGAGGCATGTGCTGCCATGTTTGAAATGCTGAATAATTGTATGTGGCTAGAGGCTATAGAAACACATTATTCTATACGAAAACATATCTCAATTCAGATAGTCAGTTTTCATAGGAAATAACCTGGCCTTATTTAGACTTAGATTAAGATCATATTTAGATTTCACAAAATTTATAGTTGAAAAGGAAGCTCATGTATTTAAGTTGTTCCAAACATCTATTAATAGAAGTTATCCATGTCAAGGAACTGTATCAAGTTATTGTTTTTAAATTTAAATTGATTAAAACTAAAAATTCACTCCCACAGTCGCAAAAGGATTAAAAATGTCCACCGGACGAGCGAAAGTCCTATCCATATTCTCAATCAATGTGAATGGTTTAAATTATCCTCTAAAGAGGCACAGGTAGGCTGACTGGATACAAAAACTCAAGCCAGATATCTGCTGCATCCAAGAATCGCATCTTACATTAAAAGAAAAATATAGACTCTAGGTGAAGGGATGGTCATCTATATTCCAGGCAAATTGAAAGCAGAAAAAAAGCAGGTGTTGCAATCCTGTTCACAGACTCAATAGGCTTTAAACCAACCAAAATAATTAAGGATAAGGATGGACACTTCATATTTGCTAAAGGTAATACTCAATATAATGAGATCTCAATTATTAATATTTATGCACCCAACCACAACGCACCTGAATTTATAAGAGAAACTCTAACAGACATGAGCAACTCGATTTCCTCCACTTCCATAGTTGTTGGAGATTTTAACACCCCTTTAGCAGTGATGGATAGATCCTCCAAAAAGAAGCTAAACAAAGACATTTTAGATTTAAACTCAACCATTCAACATCTGGACTTAACAGACATCTACAGAACATTTCATCCCAACAAAACTGAATACACATTCTTCTCAGCAGCCCACGGAACATACTC